>PVIY010008375.1:0-64594 GCA_004026745.1 Myrmecophaga tridactyla | reverse complement strand
GCAGAGGTGGGAAGCCAAACCGCCAGACAGGTCTGTATCAGCTGCAGGAGAGTCATGATTGAGGAGGGGGTTTATACCCATAATTACCAACCTTTTTTTTTTTTTTTTTCAACCTGGGGGATTTTCTCTGTGAAGAATTTTTCCTAGGCTGTCCTAGGGTAAGTTTGAGTGAGGGACCAGGTGTGTGTGCGTGCGTGTGCGTGCGTGTGTGACTCTGCAGCCCCTTTCTCACCTGCAGCTTCAGGGCTCCCCGAGGGAAGGAAATGAAACTTGAGCTTGCCTGCAGGTGAGGCTAGATTTTGTGGTAATCGTGTGAAACTGGTTTTGCAATTTTCCCCTTCTTGTTGGCGTTTCTCTATCTCCTGGTGAGCAGGCGAATTTGAGGGGAAGGTCAGACTTCCAGAAACCACAGGCTGACTTACCCTAGGGGGCTCGAGGAGTCCCTGGAAATCAGACGTTCTGTTTCTAAGGACGTGAAATCCCTGGACTGTCGGCTTCCTGAGACAGCCTTGGCGGTGGGTTGAACCTGCCCTGTCCTCCCACCACTGCACAGCAGACCACCTCCCTTCCCCCAGCACACACAACTTTAGAATTGGTTTCTTTCTGCTTAAAGGATGCCTTGGTTTGGAACCATTGTCTAAGTGACTCATAAAGGGTGAACACTTTCGATGGCGCCCGACAGCGAGCTTCTGTTATCTGCTCTAGAATGGAGCAACTCTCCTGAAATCCGTGTTCCAGATGCCACACAGGCTGGCCATGCAAAGAATGTTTTTAAGGAATTTGTCCAGGTGATTTGAGGCTGGCAAGTCTGAAACCTGCACGGCCAGCCCAGGCCCACTGGAAATGCCGGCGGGGGGTTATTCCGCAGTCTCGAGGCAGAATGTCTTCTCCAGGTAGCCTCGTGTGCTCTGAAGATCCTCTGCAGGTTGGATACACAGGCCCCAGTTATCAAGGCGCTCTCCTCTACTTAAAGTCAACCGATTGCAGGTATCAGCCCCATTTACAGAACTACCTTCACAGCAGCGCCTGGAGTGGGCGAGATGGACTGCAGCCCAGCCTGGTTGGTACAGAAAACTGACCATCACAGGCTGTAAATTTGCAGGGAGAGAGAAAGGAAAAAGGACTCAAACAAGAACTTAGTTCTCTTTCCACTGCCAGGAGAATGAGGTTCAGGCCCCATACCCAGCCTGCTGGGTCTGTCTGCTCCGTCCCAGCCCCCCCCCCCACCTCCCAGCCCACTCCAAGGGAACCCTGTCCCTGCCCCCTCTGCACCAACCACTCTGCTTTTCTGTATACCTTGAGCATCCACAGCCTACCCTGCTTTGGGCCTTTGAGGGGCTGTTGCGTCTGCCTGGGGCACTGCCCCAGCCCTCAGCACGCTACCCCAGCTCACACAGCATCCCGTTAGGGAAGCCTTTCCTGGGAACCTAGAAAACACGTCCTGTGTCCCTGGTCCACCCTGCACTTCGTCTTCCTGTATTATCATCTTCGTTGTGCTTTTCTGAGTCAGAAATCTCTTGTTTACTTGTTCCTTATTCTTACCCCAATTGGGTATAAGAAGGGTGCTGGCCCACAGGGATGCTGAGATACTTGATGGCTGAAGGAGTGAGTGGGTGCAAGCCTTGGCCTGGGCTGCGAGTCCAGCCTGGACGTGCTGCGCCGTGGCCTTGCCGTGCTTCTGTCGTTGGCCGCGCTCCCTCTTTCCAATGCCCAGCGCATGTTTTCCTAGCAGAACAGATCCGGGAGGCGCCTTGCATAACCGTGGGGCCTCCCTGAAAGCCTCTTTCTTCTTCTCGTCTGCATTGGTTGTGATCGCAGTCAGGAGAATGGCCCTTTTGTCCCAGCCCGCCTAGCTCTGGCTGAAGATGAAGGTCCAGCACTGATGGCAGCATCAGACCAAGTGGGCCCAGACGAGGGTACCAGGGTGGACAGGGCCCCGGGTCCAGGTGTCAGAGGCCACTGGGTGATCTGCTGGGGATCTCTGGGCTGGAGGTGGGACATGGGGGTGGGGAGATAGTGGAAGGGGCACGAAATATTGGAAGGCAGTTCTGCTGCCTGCTCTGTGCTTAGGGACGAAGCTAGGTGCTCTCTGGAGGGAACAGACGGTCACAGCCATGCGTAGTTGAGTTATAATGGGCCCCAAAGAGAAGAGGTCCAACTGTGCACGGGGAGACCAACACAACGTCATTGGGGGCTGGGGTATGAAGGGTGTACCGGAGCCCACCCACTGGGGACGGGCAGCCAGGTCAGAGGGTACAGAAGGGCCAGGGGCCAGGGTGCAGAAGCGTGGACTGGGGTATACCAGCACGTTGTGATGGCAGAGTCGGCGTGAGTGCAGGGATGCGCCATATGAAATGATGTGGGGGCAGTAGAATAAGGGTATGGAGTCCCATGGCCAAGTCATACTTTCTTCACTAGGTGTTGGGGAGGGTTCATGTTTTAGAGGAAATGTGGGGGAGTCAGGGTGGGATGTGAGCCTGGGGCTGCCTGACCGTGAGGCCATGTTTATCCCTGCTGCCTGCCGTGGCCCCAGGCTCTGGAGGACGCAGAGGCCATGGTGGGGCGCTCCCTTGGAGCATCGGTCCCAGAGTGGAGGACTCATTTTCACACGACCCTTGGATTCTGCTCTTGATGAAGCAGTGAGTGGGCAGTTCATTTTTAGCAGAGGTTAGGGGGAAGAGCTACCGGTTAAATCACTGGGCTGCCTGGTGAGAATGTCCCTAAGCAAGCTTGTGCATAGATTCTTTTGGCCATTTTCTTCCATCTGACTCCAGAAGAGCCAGCTCCTTGCTCTGGGCGGTGAGCAGGGAGAGAGAGAGGGCATGTTACCAGTTGACTCGTGTCCCCTAACAAGATGCGTTGATGTCCTACCCCCGGTACCTGTGAATGTGACCTGATTTGGAAATAAGGTCTTTGCAGGTATGTTTGAGTTAAGGTGGACTTACCCTGAGTTAAGGTGGGCTCTAGTCCAGGGTGACTAGCGTCCTTATAAGTGGGTCGGGAGGAGGTCATGTGGAGACGGAGGCTGGGACTGGAGTGATGGAGCCTCGACTGCCAGCAGGTGCCAGAAGCTGGAAGAGATGAGGAGGGACTCGCCCTCAGGCTCCAGTCCTTGTAGACCGACTTCAGAGCCGTGAGAGAATCGATACCTGCTGTTTCAAGCCACCTGGTGCCCGGCGTTTTGTTAGGGCAGCCCCAGGAACCGGGGCAGGGCGAGTTCTCTGCAGCCAGCCCTCTGGCTTCTTATGGGCAGCGTGAGCTTCTCCGGCTCGCTGCTCCCCCGGCTCGCGCCACAGGCTGGAGGTCACAGCTGCTGGGCCGGGCTCGGACCTGGGCTGTGGCGCCGATGCCTGGTCCCAGTGGTCACACGTGTGCATGTCACACGGTTCCTTCCAGGCCCTGGGGGCTTGGGGTTGGTGCACTGCCACGGTGCAGCCCGAGTTTCGGTTTTGTCGGGACGAAAATAATCTTCGTCGCTTTTCCTGTGGTAGAAGCAGCATACGCTTCTTTCCAAATTCATTTTTCCTCAGCAATACAGAAGAGCTAAGGCAGAAGGGGCGAGGTCCTCCCAGCCCC
Source organism: Myrmecophaga tridactyla (assembly GCA_004026745.1). NCBI lineage: Eukaryota > Metazoa > Chordata > Mammalia > Pilosa > Myrmecophagidae > Myrmecophaga > Myrmecophaga tridactyla. The sequence continues at coordinate 61,018 of PVIY010008375.1, read as the reverse complement.
TCCCCCGGGGACGGGCTCCACTGCTTTGGGTTTCAGCACCAGGGTCTTCGTTCCATTTTATGAAAGGGAGAAACTGCAAAGTGTGTTCCTTGTTTTTCGGACATTTAAATCCTTTAATAACCTTCTGATATACTTTGTGGGACTTGGGAAGGGTTTTCTGAGTGTGTTCAAAAACCCCAAGTCCGCATTTACGTGTGCTGTGAGTTAGGAAAGCCCCGAGGGAAGGAGAGAGGGTGTGACTCAGCTGTGACCTGAGCAGACCTGGGCAGTGGCCAGGTCTTGGACATGTGTGTGTTGGGGCCTGGGGGGCTGAGGATGGCAAGCAGAGCGTGGACCAGCCCAGCTTTTTAAGAATCGAAATGTTTTCCTTCACCGGCATGCTCACAGTACCGGAGGCCACCCTGACACTTGGGCCGTGGCTCCGTTCCCATGGTGGGAAGAGAAGGGGAGTTAGCTGGAGATGGAGAAGGAACTGCCAGAGATCTGGATGGAAACGACCCACGGCGGCGTGAGAGCCAGAGGAAGAGCTGTCAGCGGGCCCTGGGGTTGCCATATGTACAACAAGACCCCAAATTATACTCCATTGTGTTTTTTTTTCTTAGGAGTGTCTCTGAGAATGGATTGGCCTGTAGGGTTCATCTGTTTTTAAATGACGTCCTGTTGGCACACAGCCCACGCCCATCTGCTTATGTATTGTCTGCTGCCTTTGCCACAGTGACGGAGTTGAGCAGTTGTAACCGAGGCTAAATGGCCCACAAAGCCAAGAAAATTTATGATCTGGCCTGTTACTGAAAAAGTTTGGCCTCCCTTAAAACGTAGTTCAGAGTGGAATGAGCATATATTAAGGAAAAAAAACGTAGTTCATTCAAGTTAGTGAAGTTCCAGCTGGAAGAGAGCATTGCACTTATTTCCCTGTTGTTGGCTGGTACATTGCATGTACCCGTGTGTGTGTGTGTTGCAAAAAGTAAAGAGGAAGCTATAAGATGTCCCAAGCTGGACATCTCTGCCTTGAAATTCTCTATTGCAAAAACTTGGGGAGTACCCCAAATTTTCCCTTCAAAAAAAAATGCGTGCATTACACCCCGTGGATGATCTGGGCAGCTATGTAGGCACTGTCACCTGCGCTGGCCTCACTGAAAGGACGACAGGTGGACGCGCCTTCGGAAGCGGGACCTTGGCCTGGCCCGGTCCAAGCCCTCCTGTCTCCAGTGGGCCGTTAGGGCCCAGAGTGAGTGGCCGGCACCCGTCAGGGCCTCGTGTCCCCGGGCGAGCCGGGACTGGGGCGCGCTGTTCCCTTCCCTGGAAAACGAGGCCGTCCTGGAAGCCCGGGGACTGGGCACGCGGCACATAGGCTGCTTCGGCACCGCATGGGGCGCACCGAGAGTGGACTCCCCACCCCCTTCCCGGACCAGGAAGCGTGGCCAGGTGAGGCTGGGAGGGAACCCGCTTAGCCGCAGCGGGAGCTGGAACCTGGGGCTGAACACACACCGAAAAAATTAAAATCTGAAATTCTACCAGCTTATCACACACACACCCATCACCACTCACATAAGCACATACCTGCCCACTATTTGTTCCTTGGAAGGCACACATCTGGTAAACAGTTAATGTTTTAAGCTGTTTCATTCAAATTTATTGAAATTCAATTCACACAGCCCATGTTCTGGGATGTGAAAATAGTTCAGATGACACATAATCCTGGCCGGTTCCATTTGTTTGGTTCCATTCCCGGTGTGATTTTGGTGCTCACAGAATTGAGGCCGTCAGCCTGGGTCCAGGAATCCTGGGTCTGCCTGTGCCTCGTCACTGTATGCAGTGTGACTCTGCCGCAGCCTATGGCCTCGGGACCGTCCTGCCTCTGACCTCTCACGTAATCTGTAAAATGGGCCACGCAGAGCACCTGCTTTGCAGGGTGGCCTGAGGAGAAGGCCTGGCTCAAAGGAAGCACTCAGTTAATATTCCTTTTTACAAAAATAGAGAAGGACCCTGGGGCCTTAGGCTCCCTTCCTGGCTAACCACATTTGTAGCCAGTTGCCAGATGTCTCAGATCCAGGACGGCATCCAGTTAAGCTTTTGAAATTGCGGACACTGAGATTTTCAGCCACCCACTCTGGCTAATGCATCTAGAATCACCCCCAAGTCACCGTTCCTTTGTGTTGTTGGCTCTGCCCTGAATAAAATCAAGTGGATATTACAGTCTAAAATAACTGTAGGATGTCCTTCCAGCTGCACATACCACAGAGAATGCTCCTAGGAGCTCTGTGTTTGGCGGGATTTGGGACCCAGCCTGCCTCCCTCCCTTCCTTTTCTACCCATGCTTTCTTACCTGTGTCCTGAAATGACATCAAGTGCTGGGACAGAGCACAGAGGGACAGAAAGAACAGCAGACCCTGGTGACTTGTTTCTCCTCCTAGATCGGATCTCTCCGCTCTGATCCTCTGGCTTGTCTGAGCGCCCTGGGCCTCTCCAGCGCCATCCCAAGGGGGCCTCAGAAGCCCGCTTTCCCCGGGGAAGCCAGTCCTTTCGTTGCAGGGGTAGGATCAGAACATGAGCTGGACTGCCGGCGGCTTGGTGGGTGGGCATGAGGGGAGGGCCTTCTGTGTACAGGGGAGTAGGGTGGGCCTCACTGCCCACCCTGCCCTCTCGGACTCCCCTTTGGTGACATCATTCTGATCTGTTGAAGTGCCACCTGCTCCCAGCCCCGCCACTGCTGATGGTGTTGGCCTCATTTATAGTAACAGACCATGCCAGATGCACTTACGTGACACCCAGCAGCAAAAACAGAGAAGGGCCTGCTGGCCTGTGTGTGCCGGCTGATCTGCGTTTTCCTTCTTTAAGCCAGAAATGTTAATTTGACCCCAGCCTGGAGTCATGCAGGACCCATCTCACCCGGGCCCTTTCTCTAGGTGGGGCATAGATTCCAGAGGTGGCCACAGGCCTGCTGCTGGCTGAGCTGGCACTTGAGCTGTCTGGGTGGGGCGTGCTGTCCCTTCCGGGGCGATGGGGCATCTCCCCGTCTGCATCCCTCCATGGTCAAAGGATCTTTGTCCTGGTAACAAAGATATACTGGGAAGTTCTTGCAGCTTTGATGAGGGAGCAATCCCATTGGTTCTCGAAAGTGTTTACAGTTGTTCTGCGGTCCTGGGAAGAGCCACCACGGGTGGATTTCCTGATCTGGTGGTTGTAGTTCTAGATTGTACACCCCGGTTTCAGCCTAAGCCCTCTTCTTGTTCTCCTTATTCTCCGAGTCATGCCCTCCATGTGGTGCCTTCACAGTCTCCCAAACCAGAGGCTCCCAGGGCCTCATCTGAGGCCCAGACCCCAGACCGAGCCCACCAGTCCACTCTCTTCTGCCCCTTGGGGTACACCCGTTGGCTGGGTCCTCAGCACTTCTGACACTCCCCAGTGAATGTGAGAACAGCGTAGACAACTAGAGTCCCCGCCTGCCCTGCACGTCGTCGCTATTCTTCTACTCCCTGGGGCTGGAGCCCCCACATTGCTGCGCCGTCCTACGTGGGGGGTCCACGTGAGACCACAGGGCTGTGCCATCTCCTCCCCCTCCACAGGCCTTACTCAAGATGGACTGCCAGGGGCTGGTGGTCAGACTCCTCCAGGACTTCGTGCTCCTGACCACAGCGGTCGAGGTGGCTCAGCGCTGGAGGGAGCTGGCCGAAAAGCTTGCCAAGGTCTCCAAGCAGCAGATGGACGCGTACGAGTCGCCACACCGGGACAGGAACGGGGTTGTGGACAGCGAGGTGAGTGCGGCCGATGCATGTTAACCGCTTTTGCGTGCTGGGTTGTCTGGCGCCTGACAGGTCTGCCGCTGAGCTTCTTAATTCCTTCACCTCTCCATCCCTTGGCTCCTGTGACCTGGAAAATGCAGTAACAAAAATTCCTACCTTATACCATTGTCGTGAGGCACGCAGCCAGCGTGGCACGCCTCATCCCTCTTGGGATGGTTTGTTGTGAGCCAGAGATTTGCAGATTACGAGTCCTCTCTTCCGTGAAATGGGGAGTTGGAACAGCATACACCGAGCTACCCTGTCCCCCTTCTACCTCCTGACGTTAAATTGTCTGCGGTGACATTGATGATGCCTAAACAGAGCCCATTGTGATCAGTTCCGACCTGGCTCTTGACACAGGATCCGTGGTGGGTGAACAGATGGCATGTGGTATGACTCTGGCCAGAGCTGCTGTCCCGGGTTCTTGCTCAGAGAACCTTTGTGCTCTGATCTGTTTGTGGAGGTGATTTTGGTGGGAGTCCTGGAAGGTCAGGCCTTTGAGACCTAGGAAGCAGGAAGTCTCAAGAGTGCATGAAGGATGCCCTTTATTAACACGGCAGATTGCTAAATGAGTGGCACAGAGAGAAAAGGGATTGTAAGGAGGAGAAATCCTTCCTGTTAAGTCAGGCTGTACTCGCTGCAAAGCTGCTCCCTCTGAAACGTGCCTGGCCCAAGATACTTTTTCTCTCTCTGAAATGGGGCTGGCCCAGGACAGAGCTAGTTCTGTCTGTTTCTTTTGTGTGTCTGATTCAGACTCAAAAGAATGACATGAATAGAGCAGATCTCTCACTGTACCTCTTCTTCCCCCTCCCCGCTCTTGTTTTCCACCCCTCCATCACGCAGGCCATGTGGAAACCTGCCTATGACTTCCTTTTGACCTGGAGTCACCAGGTGGGGGACAGCTACCGCGACGTCATCCAGGAGCTGCACATCGGCCTGGACAAGATGAAAAACCCCATCACCAGGCGCTGGAAGCACCTCACAGGGACCCTCATCCTGGTCAATGCCCTGGACACGCTGAGGGCCGCCGCCTTCAGTTCTGTGGACCAGGACGACCTGGTGATTTGAACCAGTCACCTCCCTCGAGGGCGCCCCTCTCCGCCCAGCCTGCGCTGGGTGTCCACACGGGCTCCACAGAGCTGGGCAGGGTGGCAGAGCGGCTGCGTGGACAACAGGCGGCACTCCATCCGGCCGGGGCCAGCGTGCCCAGGGACAGCACAGCACGCCCAGTGCTCCACCCCTTGGCTCTCCCTCAGGGGAGGCCAGAAGGATTTTCTACTGCAGGTCGTTGCCAATCACATAGCTTTCTATTTGTTAAGTATAAATTTACATTTAAAATCACTTTTTTTAAAGTGTGGGGTGGGGAGGCATATGAGAAAGGTGGTATCTAATTTTTTTAATGGACTATAGATGTAAAAAAAAAACCACTTGATGAGGGCAGATGCTTTTGAGGTTTTTATGTTGTATAAAGACCTTTTTAAATTATGTTACAGATGTAAATATGTATTTAAAGGTCATTGAGGGCATTTCTGATACCCAGCCACATTTTACATTTCATCACTCAGACAGAAAGGCAATTGTTCGCATGTTGGATCTTCTTTACTCCGCACACGTTAAAAGGGTAAATCAAATAGGAAAAGTGGTTTTCAGTAAATGAGTATTGCTGATGTCCATTCTTTGTGAGAATGCCCTAGGCGCGACTCCCACCTCTTATTTTAATTGCCGCCCCCCATCCCTTTTCCTCATGTCATAGTGGATGATAATCCATAACACCTGTGACTCTTTAGGGAGCTTTAGTGGGCAGAGTTAATGCCGACATTAGCCATTAGACACTGTTGAGCTGTTTCTGCCAGTAGATTAGAAAACAGTTGGGAGTCGATTCTTTGTGGGGTGTTCCAGCTCAGCGCCTCGGCCCCTGCCTGGGTGTACTCAGTCATTCTAAAAATAACAGTGTGGTTTGAGAGCGAGGTGGCCTCTGCAGCTCCAGGCCTTGTTGTCATGTCCCTCCTTCCAAGGCAGATGAGCTCTTCCCCTAGAGCTCACAACCACGGTGGCAGCCACACTGTCTCGTGTCCCCTGTACATACTGCGGCTCCCACAGCACGGTTAGCGCATGCACGCCACGCCATGGGGACCTGCTGCCATATGCCAAACTCCACTCTGTTCTTTCTAAAATTTAACCCTTCTCCCTTCTTGGTACCCTTGTATCCTTGGAAATAAATGGTATAAGAGAAAACCATTTGGGGGGACAGTATAAAGACTTCTCTGAGCAGGATGAATGTTTTCTAAAATATCATACTTGGCAAAGTATGATGCATTAATAAAGCGAACCTTTAGGGTTTTAGATAAATTATTTGATGAATTTTTTGCATTGTAGTCGTGACATCTCATAAGGGAGAGACAGAACTAGTGAAATATTTGGCAAATCAATAGAGTGGGGTGACTTCCCCCAGGAAGGCTGCATTTGTCTGTAGTGGTGCTGGGCCATTTGGGATCCCCAGATCTCATTCTTTAAATCCAATTTCTTGAAACCTGTTAAAAAGTATAATCAATGTATCATCTCTTATTGGGTCCATACATTGTTTTATATCTACCGATTCAGATACTGGGGACCAACAGGCTGAAAAAACAAAACAAACAAGTAAAAAACACTAAAATATTTTATGCTGCAAGAACCCAGACACATATTCCCCAATCCAGACGTGAAATAACCTTAAATTCTGCTTCTCAGCCCTTCACCCATCTTTTCTTTTTCCAGAAATCATTTTTCACCTTTTCCCCAAAGAAGAAACAAAACCAGTTGCACCTTAAACCATGGATATTTTTCCTCAGGGGCTTCAAATAGTTTCCTATGCAACGTGTCTTGTAGCACAAATTAAATCCTAACAAAAGTTGCAGTAAATTTTATTTGGATATTTTAACCTGTGAAGTGTGTGTGTTTTCTGTACCCAAGCAAACTTCAATAAAACAGAAATAAAGCCTAGTGTAAGTATTTGTGCACAGAACAGTGATCCCTCCCCTAAAGAATAACCCCTAAATGACAGGGTAATGGTCCATTTAGCAGGTTGGTCAGTTTTCGTTCTTGACGGTAGTTCTGTTCTGTAAAGTTGCACTGAGCACCAAATTAGGGAAAACTAAAACCATTGCTTCTAGGGGAGATGGAGGGTCATGTTTTTCCAGGCTTCTGGTGATAATATATTTGTCAGCCAGTCAGTGCATAACGTTGTTTTATGTTTGTTTTTGTTTAAAGATACCTTATTTAGTACATGTTATTGATGCACTAACACAGACCCACAGCCATCAGGACTGTAACTCATGCCTGAACGAAGCTGATCTAAGGCACATATTTTCTCTGTAAGGTACGTCACAGCCTTCTTGGACTTAGGACAGTAGATAACACTTCAGCACTGCATTTGGGGTCCATTTTCAACAGCAAAATCGTTTACAAAAAGCACAGAAATGGGGAAAACATGGCACTAACTATAACACAAAAAGAACAGTGGTTTATGGTATGAGAGTTGAAACCGTGTTTGACCTCAGCCCAAAATGCGCATATCCAACAACTCAAATTTCTGGCCACCCAGCGTGTGTCCACATGAAAGCACCATATTGATTTTAGGGTTATAAATAAATTTTAGTGATTAGGCTGATTTGCAAATACAGAGTCTATAAATAAAGAGGACTGAATATTTTCTTGCAATTAGTTTGAAGACTATTGAAACATGGGGGACTCAGTTCCCCTATATGGAAAAGAGTGTTGTCTCGAGTACCCAAAAGGAAGCAAGTTGATGTCTTGGCCTTTTTCTGGGCGTTTGCTTGGCACTGGCCATCTCAGCTCGTCAAAACAGAGTTTAGGAACTAAGCTGTTTCCCTGTGTCAGGCCTTGTCCTCCAGGTGCTGGGGCTGCAAGCAGGAGTCCATGGTCCTGGCCTCCCAGGGTAGACAGTGAGGTGGAGACAACTGTCCAAGCTCTAGGAATTATGTGCTAGCAGGGGAGGAGGGCAGGGCTGTGGCAGCAACCCGGGGAGACCAGCCTTGCCTGGAGGCAGTGGGGAGAAGTAAGACTCAAGGAAGCTCTCCCTGAGAAAGGGAGTAAGAACCAGCCAGCCCTAGGAGCAGCGTGGCCACCTTGTAGACGGCGCGTAGGATGAGACACTGGGGGGTCCGTGGGGCTGGAGCTCATCGAGCAAGCTGGGCCCCCTGTGAGCTCCAGTCTCTAGCACCCCTCAGCTAGGTACTCGCATTGTTTTGCAGTTGAGAAAAGGATTCAATGAGGTCCCATAAGTTGCTGACATTATACCACTTCTAGCAGAGGTGGGGACTTTGGGCTGTTCTGTCTCATGCCTCGGCCTTTGGGAGTGTTTTAACTGGGAAGAGTTGAGAAGGTACCCAGTTTGATCTGTGTCGGGAACCATCTCGTCAATGCATTGAAAAAGCCAAAGGGTAGAGGAAGGTAGTTCTTAAAAGGGAAAAGTTGCAACCCACCCCTTCTGAAAGAACTGCTGGTTCATCAAAACCCATTTCCTTCCTTTCCTGCAGCCAGACTGCAATTCCCGACTCCTGTTGAGCTAGGTGTGGCCATGTGACTCGGCCCTGGGCGGTGGAAAGGGGAGACGGGGCCTCCACTCCTTAAAGTGGAGAACTCTGAGGCCTAGAGGAGGAGTCAGTCAGAAGATTCCCAAGTCCCTGAAAGAACCCTTGAATGGCTTTCTGTCCACGACTGTCTCCACTGGAGTGTGACAAGAGTGACAAAGAAGGCTTTATTGCTGAGCCACCAAGAATTTAGGGCTTATTTGTAACAGCAGCTGGCATTACCTCAACTAACCTCAAGTGAGCCCAAATTACTATCCAGACTATTATTTTAATGAAAAAGCTTAGGGTGGGGCAAAACTATCCCTAACACTTCTGAATTCTCCCAGATGAACATTAGAAATAATGTGGCTATTTTCTCTTGGCCTGCATCAGTCCAGAATTGGACCATTTCAGGCTGAATATGAACGAAGCACAGTTAAAACCTCAGCTTTTAAATTATTGATAATGATAATTTAATAGGAAGAAAAGTTCTTAGGTTCGTAGATGTTCTTTAGAACAAATATCCAGGGGGATATATTTGGTAGAGAAAATTGTGCTCTGATTTCCTAAGAAAAAAACAATGTTGTCCCTAATAAATTCTTGCCTTGGTTTTCACCTGACCCTCGTGTGGTCATATCTGTCACCCCCCCCCCCTTTCTCCTGCCCATCCAAGTGTTCTCATGCCATCCAACAGCAGCACTGAGGTCCAGGCAATTCCTGGGGTCCCTACCCCACCACCAGACGCCAGACCCCATCAGCCTGTCTCCCAACCATTCCTACTACATGACCTTCTTTTCCCCCTTTCTTCTCACCCTGTGAACTCCTGCAGTGCCCTCCATCCTCACGCTGTCCTCTCCTGTCCCCAGCTGTTCAGTTTCTAAAGCTGCTGCAGTACAGCATTCCAGAAACGGGTTGGCTTTTGATTTATTAGCTCACAGACTGACAGTTCTAAGGCCGTGACAGTGTCCAACACAAGGCATCCACAGGACGATCTCTGCAGAAAGGCTGCCAGCATCTGGGACACCTCTCACATGGGAAGCCACGCGGCTGCATCTGCTGGTCCTTTGCTCCCGGGTTTCACTGCTTTCAGCCTCTGGCTTCAGTGGCCTCCTCTCAGCATCTCAGGGACTTTTCCTCTATTTGCTTCTGGGCTTTTTCTGCCTTTTCAAAAGCCTCTCATAAAGGACTCTAGTAATAAAGAATGAAGATGCACCTTGAATGAGCTGGGTCACATCTCAATTGAAATAACCTAGCCGAAAGGTCCCACCCACAGCAGGTCTGCACCCCCAGGGATGGATGAAAAAGAACATGGCCTTTTCTGGGGCACATACAGCTTTGGACTACCGCATGGGGGTACAGGGATAAGACCAGAGACCTTTCTGCTCCCTGGTTCTAGGGACCTGAGCTTCCCTACACCTCCACTTTGTCACCTTCCCCCCACTTCCACCTATGCTCCTTTGACCTGCTCCATTTCCCGAGCTTTTGGGTCAGCTGTTCTCCCAAATGTAATGTTTTTCCCTCCTTCTCTGCCTGGCAGGTTCACACACTGCTCCTTGAAAGCAGTATCCTTGCCTTCGTCATCTGTCTCTGAACCCCAAACACCTGGTGCGATAAATGTTAGGTTGCAGGAAGGAATTGACTGTACCTCTGTGATAAACATGCCTCTCAAAATGCGAGATGGCTTTAGCCCTTGGAGCAGATAGAATGAGCTCCGTGCTGTGGCTTTACATTTACAACCAATGTAAAAAATAAATGAAAATCTGTCCGCTAATGGATGCATCAAAACCAGCTTAGACTTCCAAGAAGAGGTCGAAAAGGAGCACAGGGCATGTATGGAACTCAGTGAAGTGTATGCCAAGTGCAATTACGTTTCTTAACGGTTCATTTTCTGGCCCCGCGAAAACTGCCAGTTTGGAGCCTGATTTATGCTGCCGTAAAATTGGAACTTACGTAAAGTAGACCGAAATGACGAGTCAGAAATAACTTGAATTTTGGGAGACAAAATAGTCGTGCCAAGTGTCCAACCTTTGTTTCATGCCTGTGGTTTACAAAAGGTTTGTCTCGTTCACCCTTCCTGACGAGCACGGCTTTACAGGTGAGGAAGTTGAGACCCAGGGAGGGGGACCTGAGACCCAAGGTTGCACCGCCTGGAAGGGTTCAGCTGCTGCGGGGGCCAAGTCCAGAGGTCCGTCCACGCCCAGCTGTTGTGCCCTCATGCCGCTTCAGAAACAGAACGTGAGAAATATAAATTCCCAGCACAAGAGCCATTGCATGAGAAATGCGTACCCAAAGCGAGGGCCTGGGGCGATCAGTTGGCAGCCAGGGCTGGAAGAGGCCTGGGTGGGCCGCCCCTTCTCCAGCCCTCACACATTCCTTCTGGAACGTTTGTGCAGGTGAGGCATGTGGAGGGCAGTAGGTAGAGTGGATTACAGGAGGAAGTTGGTGCTTCTGGGGGGGCCTGTGGACTGGAGAAAGGAGCTCCCGGAATGCTGAGGGGACAGGGCCAAGCAGGAACGGGTGAGATTGGGATGGGGTGCTGGCTTAGGCCCCACGGCCAGAGAGCAGACCCCAAGAGTGAAGCAGGCCCGGGACTTCCGATCACCTGTTCACCCCATTGGTGAAGGAGGGAGCCCTCCCTAAAGAACATAGGACGCTTGGACCCCAACACCTGACACTGGGCAGACGAGTTGGAGAGCAGTGGCTAGTCCCATACACTCACAGATCGGGGCAGGGGACAGCACCTGCCGTCCCGGGCCACCCGGACCGTCCACGGGAGCAGAGAGCCAAAGCCTGGTCAGTGGAGCACCGGGTGGAGGGTGGCTGATGGGGGAGCCTTGTCCTCGGGGTGGAGAGAGCAGGGAAACCCACAGCCAGGCCTTTGGGATCCTGGGAGGGTGACGATTGAAGGCAGCACTCCAATATGTTGCATCTTGAATTCAGGTCTTTGAATACTCCAGGTTGCTTTTCCTGGCCCAAGTTAGTTCTTATCTAAGAGAAACACATCCAGTGCCTTTTGTTAGTTCTTTGTATGATGTGGTGTCCAGACTCAGGCCAAACCTTCCTCTAGAGCAGCGCTGTCCAATCGAACTTTCCACACTGATGGGATTTTCTGGATGACTGGTCTCCAGCATAGTAGCTTCTGGTCACACGTAGCTCCTGAATATTTGAACAGTGGCTTGTCCAGTCGAGGTGTGTCTGAGTGCAAAATGCACACCAAATTTTATAGCACGATAAAAAAATAAAACTATCTCACTAGTAATTTTATACTGACTACACGTTGAAATGATGACAATTTGTATATATTGGGTTAAATAAAATATTTTAGTAAGGCTCATTTCACCTTGTCACTTTTGAAAAACAATGCAGCTACAGGAAAAGTTTCTGGTGCTTACGCAGCCTGCATCTGTGGCTGTTCTAGTTTCCGAGGCTGCAGCAAAGCAAATACCATCAAATGGGTCGGGTTAAACAATGGGAATTTATTCACTCACAGTTCCGAGGCTGGTAAAATGCCCCCATCTAGGCATTGCCAAGGGGATGTTTCCTCCTCAAAGAAGGTCCTCAGCTCCCCTGCCACACAACAAGGCACGTGGCATGACTGCTGGTCTCTCCCTTCTCTTGCAGGGTTTGTTGATTTACCTTCTTGCTTCCATGGCTTTTTCTCTGTCTGAACTTCATTCTCTTGTAAAAGACTCCAGTGATAGAATGAAAACTCACCCTAGTTCCTAAACTGAAGGAACCTCATCAAAAGGTCCTACTTGCAATGGATTCACACCCACAGGAATGGAGTAAATTAAAGAACATGTTTTTCTGGGGTCTGTACAGCTTCAGACGACATCAGCTGCATTACATTTCTATCAGCTGGTGCTGCCCTCCACACAGCCTCCTTCTCTAAACCAGCGTTCCCTGCCGCAGGCTGTGTGCACAAACCATCTGCGAGGGAAACTGAGGGAGTAAAAGGACGCACACTTTAAAATTATGTTAGCATTTTACTATTTTAATGTGTACCAGAAAAAACTTAGGGCATTAAATCTATGATTGATTTCTGTATTTGTAGTTGATAGAATGCGGCTACATTTTTTAAGTATAAAAGAATTAAAGAAAAAATAGTATTGATGTAGGCAGATACGGCAAAACATTATAAAGGCGGAATGGACAAGACTTGAGTTGGTAATCCCTGCTCTTGACCCCCTATAGTTCGTCAATTTCTGTATTTTCTACCTCTTCTCACCGACTTTCTTTAAAAGGTCTCTATACTCAGGTCTAACTTCTTTCTGCTACACCTTAAATCCTTCTCTCTAGAGCAAAGCTCTTGGAGAACTCCTGCCATGCTTTACCTGTCACCACTGTGCAGTAAGCATCTGTCCCCATGTCCACACCATACCACCGAACCTGCTCTGAGGCATCTCCACTGGCCCCTCGTTCTCTCTGTGGTGGCTGACACCATGGACCACTCCTCATCAGAGCCACCTCTTCCCTCATTTGTGTGACTCCTGGGTTTCCTGGACCTCAATTAATCCTACATACCAGAGGGGTCAAACTCACGTCACTTTCCTGGTCAATGTCCCCATTCATTGGGTTCTCCCTGTTTAGGGCAGATGGCTCCTGCATGCCAGCTCGTGGGTGATTGTCGACCCCTGGTTGGGCTTCCATGTGCTCATGCAAAATAAGAGAAATAAAGACAGTGCTCTGAGGGTTTTCCTTAAGCCATATTTATGCAAATCCAATAACTGTTGCTGATCTTGAGATTATGCCCTTCATAGGCCTTTTTGGCATCAAAATGTCCTTTATTTTGGAAACTGATAATGGTAGATGGTAGTTTCTGTTTTAGTCGTTTTAAAACCTTACTTGGCCAATGACAGCCACACATCTTTCAAGCCTTGGCTTGTTGACGAATAAGGGAGAAATGGGATGAAAATATCTGTTTCCATGGCTTGTTGTGGCTGTAGCTGATGCTCCCTAGACTTTCACACTAAGTATCTCCAGAATGTTCTTGCTCTATTTGGAAACTTTCCAACCAATTTATATCGGTCTCCCATTTTGGCTTTGTTTTGGTTTTCATTTTTATTGGTCCGTGAACTCCAAAAGATCTGGAAGCTGTACTCCTACAGGAGAAAAATTAAGCTCTGCCATGCTGTGTAAGCGCCTCTCTGACCTGTCCCCGCCTACGTCTCTGACCTGGGCTCTCAGTAATCTGCCCCCAGCCCCCAGCCCCGACTTTAGACCCCTGCTATGGACTGTCTTCTGTTTGCACATGCAGAAGCCCCTGCCCTCCCCTCACACCGGGCTCCTCTTCCCACGCCCCTTCTTGAAATGGCCAGTGTCAGGCAGCGCACGTCCTTCGAGACTCGCTTGTGCCACGAACGACATAGGTACAGGAAGCAGTTGTCCGTTTCCAGGACGTCTTTGCAGCTGCTACCTAGACCACCCTCCTCATTTTTATGGTGGCCTTTATCACGTTTCGGGGTGTTCAGCATCTTTAGAGCACTCTGGCTGTATTTGGAACCCGGAAACGGCAAACCCGCGACTTCCCTTGTGACTAAATGCGGGCACATGACTGGTCCCCACCGTGGGCAGCTCCGATTCGGAGGCCAGCAATGTAGAAGGCCGGGTGGTGGCAGGAGTGGGGACACTCCCAGGGCAGCTTCCCAGCCCAGCAGTGTCGCCCATGGGGCACACAGAGCGTGGCGGTCTGTGCTAGGGCTCGGGGTCCCACCACGCTGGCTCATTCCCCCCGACCAGCTCTTGAACGCTGTTCCTGGGAGCTCAGCATTGACTGTGGTTCCCCAGCACCCCCAGCCATCTCAGAGTTACCTTATTACCACTTTTTCTTTCTTTCTTTCTTTTTAACTTTTATTAACCACATTCAAGTGTGCAGTTCAATAGTGTTAATTGTATTCACAATATTGTGCTACCATCATCGATGTCCATTACCCTTCCTTTTTCATCCCCTCAACAGAGACTTCCCACCCATTAGGCTCTAATTCCATCTTCCCACCCTGGCAACCTATAAATCACCAGCTCTGTGCAGTTTGCTTCTTTAAGGGATTTCATGTAACATTTTTCTTACAACATTTGTCTTTTGGTACCTGGCTTAGATCCTTTTAATAAGACGCTTTTCTGAACATGCAGCCACTGTCGATTTCTGTTGCTTGCAAATAAGCATCTTGACTTCTGACTATTTTTATCCCTCAAGGGTTTGTCTCAGAAACTCCGAGTCCCCTGGGAAGTCTTCTCAGCTGCTCCCCTGGGTTAAAAGCTGTTCCTGTCTGTTCTCTTACAGCCCTCTGCCCTCCCTGCAAGCATACGTGCCCCACAAACTGGGTTGGACAAGAAAGATGGCCTATTTCTAGCCCAGTGTCCAATTCACACTGAACAAATCCAAACTCACACTCAATAAATTCTTGAATGAAGGGCTGACTCATGGATGCATAGTCTAGTGCCTGAGTACCTTTGGATATACACTACTAATCATTTTTTAAAAATTCAAGCAAATTAGGTTTTTTTGCATGAAGAAAGGGTCTTGTCTTTTTTTTTCTGGAAAGTTCTGTCTCTACTGCTTTTAGTTCACTTGTCTTCTCACTACACTATTACATATGTTTAGCTCAGCTGAAGTTCACACTTTGGAATAACAAGTGCTTGCTTTATTTTTCACACATCCACAAATTTTTCTACACTCCAGCATCAGTTCCCACCCGAGGTGTGGATTATTGCACCTGGGTGAGAATGGCAGACCTGGGCGCACTTGGAGGACACCTGTACCCTCAGGTGAGCAGTCCTGGAGCCCACAGTGCTCCCTGCCGGGTCTCGGTGACACCTGAACCCCATGGGAGGGTGGTTGCCCGGCAACTCCAGCCTTCCCAGGGTGATCCCTTTTGCCTAGAAGAGAAAGGAGCTAGAGGGTGAGTCACTTTTATTTTTGACTCTGCACCTGAGTAGAATCAACGTATAGAGAATGAGGAATTTATAGAAGAATGCACTCTAGTAAGTCAGCTTAACGGCGTGTAACATGGAAATCTACAGATGCAGCCCTCTGTGTGTACACAGAAACACTACGTGAGCAGAGCAACCTATGAACTCATAAGCATGTAATTATGTGCTAAGAATCCCTTTGGAATATCAGATTATGATTCTCGAAGACATTTTGCAAAACACCTCTCTATATTCCTAATTATCACATTTTCCATGTGACACATGAGTTGAGAAATTAAAGATGGAAAAGTGTACTGAGAGACTCAGAGCACTTGACCCAGTTAAAAATAATTCACACAGACCCTGGTGATTTATGTATTTTTCCCAGGATCTGGGAGATACCTGTCATTCTTCAAATATTAGTTTTGGGCAAAACGCATAGGGATATACTGAGGCTGCTGTCACCATGACACACACAGGATATCTCAAGCTGCCAAAGCAGGATAAATTTGTTTTGTATTCAGAAATTCATACTCAAGTAAAGACTAATCCATTTCCTGTTTGTGACATGGAGCATATTCCAATATTCTGCATGAAATCTTGGATGCTTTTGGTCTGGTCAGGTAGCAACCTCTCCCTGAATCTTTGCTCGCACCTCAAACAGGGCAGTTGAATTAATATTGTAATTTTCAAAACGTCTTCAAAATATAACAGTTTTATTTGCATTATTCACATCTTATTGTAGTCTGTATTATTTGGGGTAGTTTGCAAGTGAGAGCTCTGGCTGAAATACAACTCTTACTTTGCTTCCCGTGTATGTTCTACTGACAGCTCTGGGGGGAGGTGGATGGGGAACCATAATTTGGAGAAAATGAAAGAATTCAATTATTTAAGAACTTTTTTTAAAACTTTTTTATTGTATAATATGACATATATACAAAGCAAAGAAATAAAAGAGCAATAGTTTTCAAAGCACTCTTTAATAGGTAGTTACAGGACAGATCCCAGAGTTTGTCATGGGCTACCATACCATCCTCTCAGATTTTCCCTTCTAGCTGCTCCAGAATATAGGAGGCTAGGGGGCTTAATTATTTTATCACCACAATCAACTTTGATTCTTTCTTTTTTTGTGAAAAATAACATATATACAAAAAAGCAATAAATTTCAAAGCACAGCACTGCAATTCGTTGTAGAACAGATTTCAGAGTTTGACATGGGTTACAATTCCACAATTTTAGGTTTTTACTTCTAGCTGCTCTAAGATACTGGAGACTAAAAGAGATATCAATTTAATGATTCAGCATCCATATTCATTTGTTAAATTCTATCTTCTCTGTATAACTCCACCATCACCTTTGATCTTTCCATCCCTTTATTTAGGGGTGTTTGGGCTATGCCCATTCTAACTTTTTCATATTGGAAGGGGCTGTCACTAATATGGGGTAGGGAGATGGAACTATCTGATGTTCTGGAGAGGCTGGGCCTTCTAGGTTTCAGGACTTAACTGGACCAGGGACCCATCTGGAGTTGTAGGTTTCTGGAAAGTTACTATATATTGCCCTGGGTGTTCTTTAGGATTGGCTGGAATGGTCCTGGTTGGGGGTTGGCAGTTATGACAAGTAGCAAGGTCTACCTGAAGCTTGTAAGAGCAACCTCCAGAGTAGCCTCTCAACTCTATTTGAACTCTCTTGGCCACTGATACTTTATTATTTAAGAACATTTTAAAATACATGATTGCCATGATGATAAGCCTGTTTCTTCTGCTCACGGGCCACTGGATGAATCTCGCCGGGGGAAGCTCATTTAAAGATCCCGAGGCATTTCCAGACACACTGAATGAGACGCTCTCGGGACCCAGGCACCTGCATTTTAGCAGCTTCCTGTCTGAGCCTGTGCCCTAGCGTGTGAGGACAAGCTCACTTTTTAATCTCACGGCAAAACACTAGACACAAAAGAATTCTCTGAGAAAATAAATACAAGAGATTTCTATCTCTGAGTAAGAGAGGACGGGTGTGGGCTCTGATTTGTGAATTCTAAGTATTTCAGCCCCAACAGCTCCACGCTGCTCTCATCGCTTGCTGGCTTCTAAGTCACCTCCTGCTGAACTTTAATTAAAATGCCGGGCCATTGTCTTCGGGCAGTCTTCTCTGATACAAACGCCCCTGGGACTTGTCCGGGGTCCCGCTGGGAGGGGTGAATGGGGCTGGTGCTTGGCAACGGCCGCGCCTTTCCTTGCCCTGTGCCCCTGGCCGAGGCTGGGGACTGACGCCGTCTTACTTGGGGCGTCCTCTCCCCGGCATTTGGGTTTACAGCAGGCTTCTGTCTCCGTGGAAGGCGCCGCGTCTGCAGACTAAACAATTCTCTTGCTAATGCTGGTCCACACTTTGCAGAACTTTGCAGAAGTCCCTCCTGCCGGCCGCTGCAGGCATAAGAGGCCTTTGAACGGCCCTGGGAGGGGGGTGTGTATGTGTGTGCGCGTGTGCCTGCGTGCGTGTGCCTACGTGCGTGTGCCTCAGGGGCCGAGGAGGGTTCTGAGACAGGCCTCCTGCTTTCTTTGCTCCAGTCACAGCACACTGTGAGCAGCTGGGCTCCTCCTTTTTTCCCAGGCCACCTGGACTGACAAAACAGCACTTTGTCTGGCCTCAGCCCTTTGAAGACTTCACTCATTCGACCCTCACAACATCCCTGTAAGGAAGGGACCATTTTTGCCCATGTTTTACAGTTGAGCAGCTGAGGTACAGAGATGTTAAGTAACTTTCCCAAGGACACACAGCTGAGGCTCAGTCCTGGCTCCCTGGACTCTGCTCTTCAGTTCCTTTTACTGCACACTGAGGTGATGTTTTTCCTTTGAATCAAAAACTGCAGTAAAAGAAGGTAACAGTGATTTGAATAATTCAAAGCATTCAATAGTAAAAATTGTATTTTTTAACGTGAAGATGATGAGAAGTGGAGATGGCTTTGCAATAGGCTTTCAATTTTTAATTTCCTCTGGCCGAGCAGATGTTATTAGCTTGATTCTCTCCACACACCCCAAAGGCTGGCACAGACAACACAGAGCCTTGCTGAACAGCCTTGACAAGCATAGCACAATTTAAAAAATTTGCTGCAACATAAATGTCTGTTAATAGGGGAGTGATTACATAAATTGCAGTACATTTATCCAGCAGAATAATGTTCAAACATTAAAAGGAATAAGGCAGATCTATGATTACTAGTGTGGAAGGGTCTCCAAAATGTAGTAACTGGAAAAAAAAATAGGACAGCATAAATAGAATCTCATATTTTAAGAGAAATGAGAGAAAATAGGATGTGCATGAACCATTCCTAGAATGATACCCAAACAATTGTTTGCAGTTTCTGTAGAGCCTGGAGATCTGCATTTGGAGGAAAGGCTCTTTTTCCCTTGTGCATCCTTCTGTGCTGTTTGCATTTCTTACTCCGTGCTAGTGTTACTTTCATTTATTTATTTATTTATTTGCCACAGATAATAATTTATGAAATGAAACCAATTTAGGATTGGCCTTCAGTAGCCAAGGAATGGAATGAATATCTCAATTTGTAAAATTAAAAATCAAACAAATACATGCTTTACATATTGTTAATCAGCAGAATGGGGGTCTATAGGCAGATAATCAATATTGATTGCATATGCCTGCAACAGGGCTCCCCACCCCCCCAAACTGAGTCATTATATTTTATTTATTCATTCATTCATTCCTTTATATAACCAGAAAAGTTGTGGGTTTACAGAATAATCCTGCATAAAATACAGGATACCCATATTCGGCACAGCTCAGTAAACCCTAAGTGAAGCCATGGACTATAGTTAATAGTGCAATTATAAAAATGCTCGTTTGTCTATTGTAACAAATGCACCACACCAAGGTAAGCGTTAATAGGGTGGTATATGGGATGGCACTTTTTAAACTGGGCCCTCGATGGCTTTCTGTTTTCTTTTTGCACGGGCAGGCTCCAGGAATCGAACCCGGGTCTCCGGCATGGCAGGCGAGAATTCTTCCCTCGATGGCTTTTCGTGGGTCTGCGAAGCCCTCAAAATGGTGTGCAGATATTGCGTTTATTATATTTATCAGGAGGACATCTGAGTTTTCATTAGTCCTCACACAGATTCACGACCCGCAAAAGTTTAACCCCACTCGCCTAGAGTCGTGGAAAAAGAGAATATAAGAATAAAAGACTGTACTATTCAGTTTTGTTTTTTAAGTTAAAATGAAAGTTGTACTTGCCCCGCACATCGCAGTGCACTGTGGGTCAGGAGTAGGAACAGCTCAGGTCCCTGCACTCGAGGACCGGCTCCCTCTACATCGTGGCTGGACCTTCTCCGTCCTTGAAGTCCCTCCATTCAGCTGGCTGATGGGGACAGAGATCCAGGGCCACCCGTGTAATGGTTGTTGGAGTGTGTGTGTGTGTGCGTGTGTGTGTTTTAAAAGCAGTCTACTGAGCTATATCCACACACCAGCCATACAACCCATCCAAAACACACAATCAGTGGTTCACAGTGTCGTCACAGAATCGTGTAGCCATAACCACAATACATTTTAGAACATTCTCATTATTCCAAAAAAAGAAAAAAATCCCCCTTATCCCCTGCCCCCTGTTACTGACCCTTAGCATGGCTGTGAGCCTGGATTACTGCTGATGAAAGAATATTAAAATATTACTGTTAATATTAAAATATTACTGTTAACTATATTAAAATATAGTCTGTAGCTTGCATTAGGTGCATTTTTCCCATATACAACTTGTGATGGTTTGACGCTGTACGTACCCCAGGCAAGGCCACGTTCTTTTCATCCATCGCTGGGGGTGCACACCTGTTGTGGGTGGGACCTCTTGGTTAGGCTATTTCAGTTGAGATGTGACCCAGCTCACTCAAGGGGGATCGTAATTCTCTTACTGGAGTCCTTTATAAGAGGGTAAAAGACACACAGGAAAGAGAGAGAAACACCCGGAGAAGCTGAGAGGGGAGAGCCATGGGCGAAGGCAATGAAACCCGGGAGAGGAGAGGCCAGCGGGCGAGGCCACGTGCCTTCCCACGTGGCAGAGGCGTCCCCGATGCCAGCAGCCTGTCTTCAGGGAGAAGGTATCGTCCTGTGCCTGCCTTGAGTTGGATATCTTCATGGCCTTAGAAAGTTTTATAAACTTGTGACTTAATAAATCCCCGTGGTAAAAGCCAGCCCATTCTGGTTTATTGCATTTCGTCAGCTTCAGCAAACGAATTGCCACTCTATTATTAACTCCTATTAACGCCATGTAATAGTGACGTACATCGTTCTAGCTCAAAGAACATTTTTATTTTTGTACTGTTAGCCGCAGTCACAGTCCACCGCAGGCTTCACAACACATTGTGTGCATGCTTCACCCTCCAGCTTTCCTTCTAGGGACGTCTCGACTCTAAACTCCCCCGTCGGCCACACTCACCCGTAATCCAGCGCTGTTAATCATACTCACCCACGATGTGCCTCCATCATCTCTACCCATTTACAAACATTAAAAGGATTCGGTTTTAATGGATATTGAAGAGGCCCTTGAAAGCATAAAGCTCAGCAAAAGTACCAGAGGAGGCTTTTAACCTCCAGAGACCGATACCTTGGCTTGTTCTTGGGGTGCACTCTAGCCCCGATAGCTTTAACAAATACTTCTCACACATAGGAGGTATGTGACATCCACCTGCCAGGTTTGCAATCAGCTGAATGCAACAGAAACCTGGCCCAACGTGGCTTTCTCCAGGGAGGGTTTCTTTTTCTCAGGTAGCAGGCGAGGGCCGGGGCTGCTGTGGGTGTGCAGGGACGGCCTCCTCCACCTCTAGGGTGGACACCGGTCACCTCAGGCCCTTTCCTCCCCTAGTCAACGTGGCTGCTGCTCTTCCGGACCTCAGGCCCGTATTCCAGGCAGGAAGAAGGGACGAGGGCAAAGGACATGGTGCCCGCCAGCTGAGTCTGTGTCTTCTTATCAGGAAACCAGAGCTTCTCTGGGAGTGGTACTGAGTAGAATTCCACTGGCATGTCATTAGCCAGAGCGAGGTCACCTGGCCTCCTCCTGTCCCTAAGGGTGCCTGGGGGATGGGGTGGGTGGGGATTATGTTCGCTAGTGCATTGCAACCTGACCACTCCTCAGTTTGGGGTTCTGTCAGTATGGAGGAATAGGGGCCAATGGAAATTGTGAAGACCTCATGTGGAGTCTGCCACTTAAGCATGAGAGTATGTGTGTATGAATATAGTTTTTTCCAGTTACCTGGCAAGCCTGGATTAGTTGGTCAATAGGGACTTAAAACTGACCTAATGCCCCCATTGTGGAAACACTGCCAAGGGTTATAACTCACAGATTTGCATTCATTATTGCCATCGGAATCAAAGATGGACACAATGACATGGTTCTCAAGTCTGCAAGTTTCATTCTGATAAAAGCGCATTATCCAGCCGGGACATGGAGAAGGAAAACTGACAAAAGGAAAATACATTTTAATAAGACCAACATATTAGAAAAGATGCCTAAAATGGCCAAATGTGCTTGATTCACCTAGAGACACAACCAAAATTCAGGTTCCAAGCACAGACTCTCTCGGTCTGCATGTCACCCACCAAAAAACCCACGAGGCCGGCCACCTGCAGGTTCCTCCCTGTGAGGTGACAAGGACACCTTTTCCCTGAATGCCTTCCTAGGCACCACCGGGAGAGCAGAGCACTGTGGATGGATTCTCCTTGGCTAAGGCCATGAGGTCTGGGGTCCGCAAGGGGGAGCCTGGTCACCAGTGGGGTGCTGTGCTCCGAGAGTGTGGGAGGTGGAACGATGAGGTACAGAGGGAGTCCTTCACCACAGAACCTGCAGGGCTTTGCTGCACCGAGAGTAGACTTCCCCACACCCCACAGACAGGACACGTGGAAGATTTCCATGTGAATAGCATTCAAGACAAAGGAGGTCATGTTGGCACTACAATTTTAATTATTAACTGATATACTTGAATTGTAGTAAAATATACATAACATAATCATTTTAATCATGTTAAGTCGATCTTTTGACATTAAGTGCATTCACAATATTGTGCAACTTTCACCACTACTTATTTCCAGACTATTTTCATCATCCCAAACCAGAACTCAGACTCATGTAGCAATAACTCCCGTTCCTGCCGTCCTCTACCCCTGCTAACCATGCGTCTGCTTTCTGTCTCTGTGACTTTGCTTATTCTAATAGTTCATATATAAGAAACCACACAATATTTGTCCTCTTTTGTCTGGCTTATTTCACTGAACATGATGTCTTCAAGGTTCATCCATATTATCACATGTCTTGGCATTTCACTCCTTTTTCCAGCTGAATAATATTCCATTGTATAGATGGACTACATTTTGCTTATCCATCCATCAGTTGATGAACACTTGGATTGTTTCCATCTTTGGGCTGTTGTGAATAATGCTGCCGTGAACATTGGTGTACAAATATCTTTCCAAGTCCTTGCTTTCAGTATACGTAGGAATGGAATTGCTGGGTCACAAAATGGTGCTGGGACAGTGGGAAATCAACATGCAAAACAGGAAATATGGGCCCCTACCTCTCACCATATACAAAAAAATAACTCAAAATGGATCGATGACTTTAATATAGGGCTCATACTATAAAACTCTTACAAGAAAACATAAGGAATTTTCTTCAGGACCCTGTAGCAGGCAGTGTATTTTACAACAAAAGCACAAGCAACAAAAGAGAAAATTGATAAAAATGGATTTCTTCAAAATTAAAAACCTTTGTACATTAAAGGACATTACCAAGAAAGTGAAAAGAATCTGCAGAATGGGAGGAAATATTTTGAAACCATACCTCTGATAAAGGTTTAATATACAGAATATATAAAGAACTCCTACAATCCAGCAACAAAAAGACAAACAAGGAAACTGAAAAATGGACCAAGGATTTGAATAGACATTGTATTTTGATTAATATAACAATATTCAATTAATTTAATACAATAATAATTGAAAGGATCCTCATGTATTATAGCAGCCAGTTCTCTGAGATCACAAGATAACTTCATGCACCACACAATCTATCCCAAAGTAAATAATCAATAGCTCACGATATCATTATATAGTTATGTATTCAACACAATGATCATTTTTTAGAATGTTTGCATCACTCCAGAAAAAGAAATACAAAGAGAAAAGAGAAAACCCATATAGCTCATGCCCCTTACCCCTCCTTCTCACTGACCACTAGTATTGAAATGTACCAAATTTTTTTTTTTACCCTTTTTACCCGCTATTATTTATTTTGGTTCTTGTCCTTATTTTTTTACTCATCTGTCCATACCCTGGATAAAGGGAACATCAGCCGCAAGGTTTTCACAATCACACAGACAATTGTAAACACTATATACTTATGCAATCGTCTTCAAGAATCAAGGCTGCTGGAACACAGTTCAACAGTTTCAGGTACCAAATAAATAATGAATTTCGTTATTGGTTTTTCTATTTCTGCAAAGTAAGTTGTTGGGATTTTAATTGCTATTGCAGTAAATCTTAAATCAGGTTGGGTAGAGTTAACATCTTAACTAAATTTAGACTTCCAATCCATGAACACAGTATGCCCTTCCATTTATTTAGGTCTTCCTTAAATTCTTTTAGCCATTTCTTGTGTTTTCTGTGTATATGTCTTTTGTGTCCTTGGTTAAATTTATTTCTAAATATGTGATTCTTGTGGTTGCTACTGTAAATGGATTTTTTTTCTTGATTTCCCCCTCACATTGCTCATCACTAGTGTATAGAAACACTACTGGTTTTGGGGTGTTGATCTTGTACTCTGCCACTTTGCTGTACTCATTTATTAGCTCTAGGAGCCTTGCTGTAGATTTTTCAGAATTTTTGACATATAGTATCATGTTATCTGCAAACAGTGAGAGATTTACTTTTTGCTTTCCAACTTGGGAGCCTGTTATTTCTTTTTCTTATCTAATTGCTCTGGCTAAAACTTCCAGCAAAATGTTGAATACCAATCGTGATTGTGGGCATCCTTGTCTTTTTCCTAATCTTAGAGGGAAAGCATTCAGTCTTTCCCCATTGAGTATGACGTTAGCTGTGGGTTTTTCATATATTCCCTTTATCATGTTGAGGAAGTTCCCTTCTATTCCTATCCTTTGAAGTGTTTTCATCAAGAAAGGATGTTGAATTTTATCAAATGCCTTTTCTGCATCAATCAAGATGATCATGTGTTTTCCCCCCTTTAACTTATTGTTATGGTATATTACATTAATTGATTTTCTTGTGTTGAACCAATACCATACAGTTATTGCATGACTGAAATAAGTTCCACTTAGTCATCATGCATCATGTACATTCTTTTAATGAACTGCTGGATTCTATTCGCAAGTATTTTGCTGAGGATTTTTGCATCTATATTCATTAAAGAGATTGGTCTGTAATTTTCTTTTCTTGTAGTATCTTTGTCTGGCTTTGGCATTAGGGTGACGTTGGCTTCATAGAATGAGTTAGGTAGTGTCATGGTCAGGTTCATGTGTCAACTTAGCCAAGTGGTGGTACCTGTTTGTCTGGTTGGGCAAGTGCTGGCCTGTCTGTTGCGATGAGGACATTTCATAGAATTAGACCATGATCACGTCAGCTGCATCCATAGCTGATTCCATTTGTAATCAGCCAAGGGGAGTATCTTCTGCAGTGAGTGATGCTCAATCTAATCAATGGAAGCCTTTTAAGGAGGATTCAGAAGAGAAAGGCTCTTCTTCCTGCTTTGGCTGGCGAGCCTCTCCCGTGGAGTTCGTCCAGAACTTCCATCAGAATCATCAGCTTCACAGCCTGCTCTACGGATTTTGGACTTTGCGTTCCTGCAGTCACGTGAGACACTTTTATAAATTTTATATTTGTGAGTGTTCCCTGTTGATTCTGTTTCTCTAAAGAATCCTAACTAATACAGGTAACTTACTAATACAGGTTACCTCCTCCTCAGTTTTTTGAAAAGTTTGAATAGTATTGGTACTAATTCTTTCTTGAATGCTTGGTAGAATTCACATGTGGAGCCATCTGTTCTTGGACTTTTCTTTTTTGGAAGCTTCTTGATGACTGATTTCAATTTCTCTACTTGTGATCAGTTTGTTGAGGTCATCTACCTCTTCTCCCATCAGTGTTGGTTTTTCATGCTTTTTGTCAACATTGCCCAGTTTACTAGCATATAGTTGCTCATAGCATCCTCTCATTACCTCCTTTATTTCTGCAGGGTCAGTGGTTATGTCCCCTCTTCCATTTCTGATTTTCTTTGCATCCTCTCTCTCTCTCTCTCTTTTTTTTTTTTTTTTTTTTTTTTTTTTTTTGTCAGCCTAGCTAAGCACCCATCGATTATATTGATTTTCTCAAAGTACAAACTTCTGGTTTTGTTTATTTTCTTTATTGTTTTCATAGTCTCAGTTTCATTTATTTCTGCTCTAATCTTCATCATTTCTTTCCTTTTGTTTGCTTTGGGGTTAATTTGCTGCTCTTTCTCTAGTTCTTCCAAGTGAACAATTAATTCCTCAATTTTTGCTCTTTCTTATTTTTAAAATAGGCCTTAAGGCAATAAATTTCCATCTCAGCACCACCTTTACTGAATCCCATAAGTTTTTGATGTGTTGTCTTTTCATTTTCTTTGCCTCGAGATATTAACTGATTTCTCTTATAATTTCTTCCTTGACCTACTGGTTGTTTAAGAGTATGTTATTTAGCCTCCATATATTTGACTCAATCAATGTGGGTTTAAGCTTGATTAGATGGAGATGTGTCTCCACCCATTCCAGGTGGGTCTTGGTAATCGTTTAAAAGAGGAAGCATTTTGGAAAAGGTTTGAGATCTGAGAGAGCCACCAGAATGATGAGAATGACATAGCCACAAGAAGCAGAGAGTCCACCAGCCAGAGACCTTTGGAGATGAAGAAAGAATACATCCCTGGGGGAGCTTCATGAAACAAGAGGCCTGGAGAGGAAGCTAGCAGACATCATCATGTTCACCAGGGGCCTTTCCAGTTGAGAGAAACCCTGAACTTCATCAGCCTTTCTTGAGTGAAGGTAACATTTTGATGGTGCCTTAATTTGGACATTTTTACAGACTAGCTTTAATTAGGGCATTTTCTCAGCCTTAGAACTGTAAACAAGCAACTTATTAAACTCCCCTTTTTAAAAGCCATTCCATTGCTAGTATATCACATTCCAGCAGCTAGCAAACTACAACAGGTATGCTGTGCTTCTTGGAAATGTAATTTTATGCCTTTCATAAGAAATGGGAAATTTTCAGTGATTATTTCCTCCATTAGACTTTTTGCCCCTTTTCCCTTCTCTTCTTCTTCTGGGACACCCATCACATGTATATTCATGTGCTTCATGTTGTCATTCAGTTTTTTGAGATCCTGTTCATACTTTTCCATTTTTTCCCTATCTGTTCTTTTGTGTGTAGGAATTCAGAGTCCTGTTCACTAATCCTTTCTTCTGCCTCTTCAAATCTGCTGTTGTTGGTCTCCATTGTTTTTTTGTCTCTTCTATTGTGACTTTCATTCCCATAAGTTCTGCCATTTGTTTTCTTCAAACTTTCAAGTTCTTCTCTATGTTCACCCAATGTCTTCTTTATATCCTTCATCTCTTTTGCCATATCTTCCCTCAACTTGTTGATTTGATTTTTGATGTGATTTTGCATATATCTGTTTGAACATCCTTAATTAGTTGTTTCAACTCCTGTATTTCATTTGAAATGTTAGTTTGTTCCTTTGATTGGGCCTTATCTTCGATTTTCCTGGTATGACTCATTATTTTTTGGTATCTAGGCATTTGGAACAATTTGGAATAATTAGCTTATTCTGGAGGTCATTTTCACTCTTCTACCTAGGGTTTTCTTGTTGTTTGGCTTTGTACTCTGTCTGTTCTTTGACATTTAGTTCAACTTGTTCTTGACCTCTAGTGTAACTTCTCTTCAACTGATCAGAGTTTTTCAGCTCTTGTTTTTCTGGTTCTTACCCTGCCTATATGGAAACTTTTTTTGAGAATGGTCTCCTCAGATATTATCAACCCCAATCAGATTTTCCCAGACCAGACAGACCCAGGTCTCTGCAGAAGCTGTAATCAGTATCAAGTTTCCCTGAAGGTGAGACTCACCAGGTTGTCAGACCTATGAAGTCTCTAGACTCTGTGCCTCTCCTATCCTGCCCAACCTGTGGTGCTTATCAGTCTGTAGCTTCCCACAAGCATAAATTGATGTAGTGCCTTTAAGTCTCAGCAGCCTCTCCCTGCCAGTGGAGTGGTTGAGAGAGAGGCTGAGGTAGAAGGTGGGCTTAGGTTGCTTCTGTTTTCTAGCCCCTAGGACCTGAATTCCCTGAAGAAGGGCCTCCATTTAAGCTGAGCCTCAACCCCTTTTCTTGGGGAAGATATGCCCTTTAGGGAATTATCCCCATTCACCTGACTAATTTCTTTATCTCTCAGACATGATGTAGTTCTGCCCTTGCCTGGGGCAGAGCTGAAGCTTGTGAATGCTTGCAGTTCTATATAATGAGCTGTTAAGGAGTAGAAAAGAAAAAGAGAGAGAGAGAGAAAGGCTTTTCAGAGCTGGACCCCAATTCCTGTGGTTTAGCAATCAAGAACTGGAGTGGGTGCATGGCTCTATGTGCCCCCTTTTCTTGAGGCCCAGCCCTTTCTCAGTATTTTGTGCTGTCCAACTCAAAATGCTTCTGTTTTATTTCTCCTGTCAGCCCCTCCCCTTCTATACCAAGATGAAAATTTGTGGCTCCTTACTGCTTACTCCAGGTTTATCTGTTGCTCTGAGCCTGTTTTCAATAGTCCAAATTTGTTAATTAATTCCACAATTAGAGCTTGGTTGAGCTGCTTTACTTGCTTCTAGCAGGGTCTGTTTCTTTTTCCCTTCATGGCCTGGGAAACTTACAGCTCTGCATGGGTTCTCAGTCGTTCCATCCATTCCAGACTAGTATACAAAGTATGTCCGGTCACTAGAGTCCCCTCAACAGTTGTTCCATACAGTTCCTGGCTATTACTAGCTGCCCTGGAGGACAAGCTAAATTTCATACCTCATTATGCCACCATTTTGCCCTCTCTCCTTAAGAAATTTTTGCAATGTTATATTTCTCCAAGGCCAAGACCTCACTGGTTGATGATAACATGAATATAAAAGCATTCTCTCCCTTGAAAATCTTCCATTTTCTTTACATTAATGCAAAAATTTTAATTTGAAACATTTGCATTTTAAATAGTTCCTATTAGCAATCATAATCATCAAATTTTCTTTCTTGTGCACTATAATATTATAGGTTGTCTTGATTATGGTGGAAATTGTCTCAATCAGGATTAATACATGAGGAAAAAAGTAAATTTAATATATCATTGCAGAGAAAGCCAGAGAAAGAGTGAGCTTTCCTTAGTTTCCAAAAGAGAAAACTCAAAATGTATGGATACTTGGTAAGCCTTTTAGAGAAATTATTAAAGAATGATTTCAGACCATGGCTTCCTATTCAAAATAGTTATACAAGGTAGTATTTTTTATATCATCCAAAGTACCTTTGATTTACATTTTCTATATCCTCAAAGGAATAGCTGTAAGGTAATTCAAACACTGTAATTTTGGGAAATGTCGGTCCTTTCATTAAGATCCTGAGGATAAATTGAAATCCATGTGTCTTTATCATAAATATTCTCCATTTGTCACAGTTCTGAAATATATTAAGGAGGTATATTTCACGTATTTCATGTAGTCCAATCTTTAGAATATTTTGAAGCATTCTATGGACAGCTTGTGAATTTTTAAAATGTCCCTGTGGGAGATCCATAAAAAATTAAAGAGATAGCCTATAAAAAATGTAGTACACTATAAATGCTGGCAGTGAAGTCAGCCCCCAGACATTTACTGCGTGTCTGGCATGGCCCCTTCTCAAGGCATTTCTGTCACTATAGGAGAGATGCGAATTCCTCTTATCTGGGTGGACTTAGGAGGGCTAAAAACAACTTGTCAGCCTGGATTACAATTCCTTAGCAGAGACTTTTTCAAGAGCAAGATGAATGCAAGGGTCACAATTATAACCTGAGTAACCTAATCTGGGAGCTGCTTCCAGCTCTCTGACCGCTCCTTGGCACAAGGCTCCTTCCTTGGAAACCCATCTCCCCATGGCATCCTCTCAACACCCCCTCTGGGTGCCTCCTTCTCTAGCACTGCCCAAAGGAGGCCCTTCTTGTTCCTGGCTTTGGTATGGTTTCTTTGTTAAAACTCTCAGATCCATGACCCTTTTTTCCAAGAACTTGCCTCGCTTCATAATTACATCACCTTTAATGCAACTATTTCCTTGATGTCTGGTCTCCACTAGAACCTGGGCAGTGACCTCATCTAGTTTTCTCACCAAGGCCTCCCTGACTAGCAAAGGAACCAGCAAAATAAATATTTGTTGTAGGAAGAAAGGAAGGGAAGGGATGGGGAGGGAAGGAAAGAATGGATGGAAGAGGGTGGGAGGGAGGGAGGAAGGGATGAGCAGAGGGAATGAATCACCTTGCTGGGTATCCAATTTATCGTATGGAAGGTCTGGTTGGCCTGACAACCCTACAGATCTAAGAGTTGGAGCTGAGCATACTATTTCTTTTGCTGGGCACTTTGGTTATATCCAAACATAAACAGCCAGCCCTAGCCAGTCCTGGAGTGAGAATTTTCTTCATTTGGAGAACTCGGCCAGCCTCCTCGTGGCTCATCCACCTTCCTTGATGGCACATTTAAGCGGAGATCTCTAGTGTGCTTAGACTTGCTTAAAGGAACAAAACCGCTGTCATTTTTTATAAAACCATTTCATACCCAGAGATCTGAATGTATGGTCAGCTCCTGAAAATTGCCTGCAGGTATCCGGTTCTAACATCATTACCTCTGGCTTTATAGCTCAACTTCATCAAAATGAAGGGTTGCTGTGGACCAACAGGGGTTCAGTCAAAGTTCCTTTTAGTCTTCTGGGAAAACTTGTGGCCTTTAACTCCATTTACTACCTTTTGTTCTGCAGCTAATATTTTCCACTGCTGCTTTTTCTTCCTGAGTTATGTATAGCCAGAATTAAATGAAGAAGGACAAAACAATCTCTAAGCTCTGAGAAGTCAACATGAACCACTCATAAAGGGATACATTTGATTTTTCGTGTTGCAAGTAGAAAGCAGTGAGAAGCCAGAGTCAGAATATTGAAGGCAAAGCTGCAACCATAAATGGGGCTGGCTGCATCTAGATGGCATC
This sequence comes from Myrmecophaga tridactyla, assembly GCA_004026745.1. Lineage (NCBI taxonomy): Eukaryota > Metazoa > Chordata > Mammalia > Pilosa > Myrmecophagidae > Myrmecophaga > Myrmecophaga tridactyla. The sequence continues at coordinate 30,510 of PVIY010008375.1, read as the reverse complement.
CTACTGGCCTGGACTCCACTCTAGAACACCACTTTCTACCCTGGAAGGTGCAGCTGTGCCCTCCACCAGGCCAACCACTCTGCCAACACTAGGGAAAGCCTGCTTTGCCCTGGACCAATAGGCCTGAGAAAGGGCAGGGTGAACAGTTTCCTAAGGAGAAAATGAGTGGGGATTTTATTGTCCCGCTGCTCAGTCCTTGTTCATCGCTTTTGAACAGGTTCATTTGTTTTGAGATGACATGCTCAATCAAATTGGTTTCATACTAGTGCCCTTCTCTCCAACTGTTACTGAAAATTTGAAGCCCTCTGTGGATGCCACAGAGAATTTATGTGTTGAATCCAGACACTACTGTGTGTGAGTGGAAGACCTGGTCCTTAGGACCCACCATTGCTAGATGGTGGGGAAGAAGGGTGCTGGAACTTTTTTGCCAAATACCTTGCTCATTATTCGCTCTAAGGATTGGATTTTCTTCAGTAGCCTTTTCAGGACGATAGGCACTGGTTCCCTTTCTCATTCTGGCTTTTGTCATTTTGTTTTTCTATTTTATTTCTTCTTGCAAAGCTAACCATCAAAGAAATAAAACAACATACTGTCTAATATAATGTCATTTCTTCCCTATGTGTCCCCGATACTGGTTGTAAAACACTGTCTAGACCTTATTCCTCCTTTGGTTTGTTCAGTAGAAGAAGCTTCAGGGGTGGGGGGAGAGGGTGCTGGTTTGAAAGGATTTCAGTACCCTAGAAAAGCTGAGTTTTAATCCTAATCAGTCTTGTGGGAGCAACAGTTTCTTCTAATCCCTATGCAGTACTATAGGTTGGAATCTTGATTAGGTTATCTCCATGGAGATGTGACTCACCCAGTTGTGGATATTAAGTTTAGATTAGATGGAGATGTGACTCCACCCATTCCAAATGGGTCTTGATTACTTTACTGTAATCCTTTAAAAGAGGAAGCATTTTGGAGAAAGCTTAAGAATGACGAGCCACAAAGTGGAGAGCCCATGCCACCAGAGACCTTGGGAGTTAAAGAAGGAATATATCCCAGGGGAGCTTCATGGAACAAGAGGCTTGGTGAGAAGCTAGCAGACCTCACCATGTTCACCACATGCCTTTCTAGTTGAGAAAGAAACCCTGAACTTCATTGGCCTTTTTGAGTGAAGGTAACCTCTTGTTGGTACCTTAATTTGGGCATTTTTTAATAGACTTGCTTTAATTGGGACGTTTCTTGGCCTTAGAACTGTAAACTAGGAACTTACTAAATTCCCCTTTCTAAAAGCTATTCCATTTTTGGTATATTGCATTCCGGCTGCTAGCAAACTAGAACAGGGTGTTTAAATGATTTTTCGTAAAAAAAGAAATGGTGAAGTTGGACTCTTGCTTCCAGCCATGTGATGCCAATACTGAACTTGCCTGTTTACCCTAAACAACTAGCAAACCAGGCCAACTATATGAAACAACAGTTTTTAGGCATTGGTCAAAGTCAGTGCAAGATTGTGATCACTTAGAGAAGGGAAACAAATTAAGTTAACTCAATGATGGCCCCCAATTTATGCCTAGAGGCACTGACTGGACGCTAACACAGGGAGAGGGGTGCCAAGTAGACCGCAGAGATCACACCAAGTTGAGGCTCAGACATTAGAACTCAGGGAGACCAAGAAGGCTGGAATTCATAGAACAGAGTACCAGGAGAATGGGCTACACAGAAAAATTCCTCCTGTAGAAGTCTCCTGGTATCTTTTATTTCATCTTTGGGTGAATACTATGCTGTGTGTATCTAAGATCTCCTCTCCAAACTCAGGCAAAGAATAATTCCTGGAGCTATGAAAGCTGAATGCTCTCCACAGCTCACTTGTTCCAAATGGCCAAGTGCAGAAACACTGTTGAATATATAGGACATTCAGTAAAGATCTCAGAAAAGCGTGCTTTAATCATAGGGGAAAATAGCCCAAGAGTAAAGGCTCTTCTAGACCTGTCCAGAAAAGCTTAAAAAACAAGCCCCCAAAAGACCAACTTAAATAAAAAAATAACTTGGCTGCCAGCCAAACAAACTTCAACAGTTTTAAAAGGAAAAACAACAAAATCTTGATGCTTAATAATGTCTTAATCAAAATGTTCAATAGCCAATCAGAATTTACTAGATATGTGAAAAAGTGAGAAAATATGACCCACAGTCACTATAAAAATCAGTCCATAGAAACAGACTCAAAAATGACAGAAATCATGGAGAGATGAACTTAGCAGAGAAGGACTTTAAAGTAGTTCTTATAAGTAGGCTCAAGGATTTTTAAGGTAATCAAGAACATAATGAGGAGAGGAATAGACAGCAGAACCAAAGGGAACTGCAGAGCTAATAATATAATATCAGAAATGCAAAATTCATTGGATGGGCTTAAAATCAGATTAAACCGTGCAGAAGAAAAGTTTAGTGAACCTGAAGCTACAACAATAGTAACTACCCAAACTGAACCAAGACAGAAAAAGGATGGAAACACACACATACAAGTTTTAGTGACTGTCATGGTCAGGTTCATGTGTCAACTTGGCCAAGTGGCGATACCTGTTTGTCTAGTTGGGCAAGTGCTGGCCTGTCTGTTGCTATGATGACATTTCATAGAATTAAATCATGATCACATCGGCTGCATCCACAGCTGATTCCATTTGTAATCAGCCAAGAAGAATGTCTTCTGCAATGAGTGATGCTTAATCTAATCACTGGGAGCCTTTTAAGGAGGATTCAGAGGAGACAGGCTCCCTTCCTACTTCAGTTGGCGAGCCTCTCCTACGGACTTCATCCAGACCTGCTAATGGAATCATCAGCTTCACAGCCTGCCCTACAGATTTTGGACCCTACATTCCCATGGTTACATGAGACACTTTTATAAATTTTATATTTATGAATATTTCCTGTTGGTTCTGTTTCTCTAGAGAACCCCGACTAATACAGTGACCTATAGGATAACTTCAAGTAATACAAATAAATATCAGTGGAGTTCCAACACAAGTGTAGAAGAGGTAGAATGGAAAAATATTTGAAGAAATAACGGCTGAAAATTTTTTGAATTTGATTAAACCCTCAGAGCTAAGAAATTCAATGGATCTCAAGGGTGATAAACAGAAAGAAAACTACACCATGATATATAGTAATCAAATTGTGGCAAACTGGTAATAAAGAGAAAATCTTAAAAACAGGCAGAGAAAAGGTTACTTACAGAGGAACAAAAATAAGAATGACAGCTGCCAACTAGGGCTTATACAGGAAGACAAGATTTCTTTGTCATTTAAATCATCTGTATGATTGACCATATTTATTATTGACAGAATAAAAGATAATTTTAAAGATGCAGAAAAGAATTTGATGAAATGTAATCTCTACTCATGATAAAAACCCTCAGCAAGGTAGAAATCGTTGGGAACTTAATAAAATTAATTATAATGCCTCTATAAAAAGACAATTGCATACATCATACTTAATGGTGAAAACTGAATTGTTCTCACTCTCCAGAGATTGGGAATTAAGCAAGGATGTGGTCTCTCACTGCTTCTATTTAACATTCTACTAGATGCTCTTAGCCATTTCAGTAAGGGAGAAATAAAGCTTTCCCTATTTGCAGATGAGACAGTTTCTTACATAGAAAATCCCAGGGAGCCTACAGAACAACTATTGGAACTAATAAATGGATTCAACAACATCCAGATAGAAGTTAAATTGCAGAAATACTATAGTTTTATATGCTAGTAGCAATCAGAAAATTAAAAATCAATCTCATTTATAGTAGTACAAAAACATAATGAATCTAGGAATAAATCTAATAAAAGAAGCCCAAGATCTTTATACTAAAAACTACAAAACGTTCTATTCCTAGGTATTTTATTTACCCAAGAGATAAATGAAAACATATCCACACAAAGACAACCAAGAACACAAAACACACCCTAGGCATTTTGCATAGCACACCTAATAATTGTATCATTTTTTCTTTTTAAATTAACCCTATTGAGGTGCAGTTTACATTTAATAAAATAGATCCAATGTGTTTTGAGAAATGTATTCACCATGTAAACATCACACAATATGTACCAAATAATACCATCACTCCAGAAAGTTCCCTCCTGCCCACTTGCAACTGATCTCACTCTCCTAGCTTTAGGCAGCCACTGATCAGATTCTTCTTAGTATAGCTTAGTTTTGTCCATTCCAAAATCTCATTTTAAAGGAATCATTCAGCCTCTCTTATTATGCCATTTTTCTTAGTATAATATTTTGCAATTCATCCATGTTATTGCATGTGTCAACAGTTTGTTCCACTTTATTGGAAATTTCATTGCATGGATAATCTACAATCTGTTTATCTACTTACCCGTTGATTGACATTTGGATTGTTTTCATATTGGGGCTATTTTGAATAAAGCTGCCACGAACATTCATGAATAAGTCTCTGTTTGTACAAATGCTTTCATTTTTCTAGGGAATATACCTAGGAGTGGAATCACAGGTTCCATTCTCTGCCCTTTTTCACTCTTACCCTTTTCTCCTGGTTGTTCTGCATGTGGCTATGGACCTAATACAGTCTTCTGGAAATGTATTGGCCACACATGCAAGATTTTTGACCCATTTAATTAGCATTTCAGTCTTAATCATGGATCACCTGGTTTCAAGAGAGAAACGCCCATTTAAGTAGCTTGGTCACGAGAGATTTACGGGACAGGTGCCAGACACAAACACAATTGGGTCTCAGGAGGGACCGAACATGGAACTGGGAAGCTTCCAGGGACCCAGGCAGCTCTGCCCTGATTGTGCACCAACTGGTGAGCTGTCCTCGCCGTCCATCACGTTCACTGTTGTCCGACTGCAGACCGTCTGCCTCGTCGGCCTGTCTGCTTGTACATGGTCCCATCTACCTTCAAGTGGTTGGCCCATCCTCAACTCAGCAGGAAATTCCCCTTTCATCCCTGATTTGTAATTTAGGCTTGGCGTCCACAAATTTTAAAATTCCAGGGGAGGGAATCTGTTTAGTTCGGTTTAAGTCAGGTGTCATTCCTAATTCCGTCAGCTGGCTTGTAGGGAAGTGAGAAGGATGGGTGCAGAGGGGAGTGAATTAGTGTGGTATAGCGGATTTTCTGAAACGGCCTGTGAACGGGGCAGTTTCTGTACAAAGGAGGTGTGGTGGGGGTGGGAGAACGCAGGGTGGTGGGTGTGTCCTGTTGACTCCCTCAAGCCTGGAGAACATCGCCGGCAACTCCTATGAGAGTCTGACTGCCTCCAGGTACCATGCAAAAGCTTTTGGTCATTAATGATGCACCTGAGCCTGAGCATAATTAATTATTAAAAATTGAGCACTCGGCTTTAATGCTACTAAAAGTACATCACAAAACACAGGCATTATAAAAGGTTCCTGTCTGTAAGGAAATAGGTATGAATAAAACCTCTGCAATTCCTTGACTGCTCCTTGAGTCAGTGAACCTTCTCTGCCTCCCAAGAGGCTCACAGATATTTTAAATTAGCTGCATTCCAGACGGACCTCCCTCTTCCCCTCAAAGTCTGCTTCTCTCTCTGGGCTCCCAATGTACATCAAGGGCATCAGGATTCACCCAAGCCCCTGGCCACAAACCTGCCAGTGCTCCTGGCACCCTTGCTTTTCCCTCTGGACCTGTGTCCATCTCAGTGTCAGTGTTCAGAGCTAGCCCTGCTCTCAGCTAGCTGGGTGTTCTATTATGCTAAAAAGTTGTATACCAAATATCTTTCATTATTTTTCTCTCAATTAAGTGCACGCAAAAATAATGAAGATGAAAATTTTAAATTGCTTATATCTGCGTCATCTAGAGAAGACATTTAACAGTTGAATGTTCTTTTATAGTGTTGTTGCTATGCATATATATACTCCATGCATATAATTTTACTATAAATACTCTATTTTCCTGCCACCCTGATGGAGGTAGCTCTGAAATGCGAACTATACCTTCTCCAGAGTTCTCCCGCAAGGCAAAGCCAGTTACCCTCCAGTGGAGGCCATTGGATGGTGCCCCCTGGCTTGGCTTCCATCCGTTCAGGGTCCCACTTCCCTTTCTGGGATCACACTCTGATTCATTCGTTTCTCATGAATCCTCTTCTCAGCATGGTCTACAGGGGAGCCCGACCTAAGACAGACCCTGTCCTACACCTTTGCTAATCCAGGACACTTATTTTTTAAATCATTTAATATGGAAAATTGCAAATATACATACAAGCAGAGAGCCTAGTATAATGCATTCCCAGCACCCATCTCCCACTTCAGTCATGACCCAAATTCTGTTTTTATTTCATTTCTTCCCCCCAAACTGTTTTTGTTTGAGGCATTTTAAAACAAATCCTAGCTCTCATATCATTTCATCTTAAATATTTCAGTACTTACGTCTAACAAATAAGTGTTTAACATGCACTTACCATTATCACACTCACAAGACTGGCAGCAATTCCTTAATATTACCTAATAACCCATCTTGCTTCAATTTTTGCTGATTGTCTCAAAAACGTCTTTTGTGCAGTTCACTTGCTCTAGTCATTGCTTTCGACTGGTATGTCTCTTAATTCTCTTGTGATCTTACCAGTTCCACCTCCTCTTGTTTTTCCATGCCAGGTATTTGTTGGAAGCCATCTGAACATTTTCCAGGTCATTTGTCCTACAGAATGTCTCATATTCTGGATTTGGTTGGTTGGATCGTTGTGGTATCATTTTAGACTTTCCTCTAGTCCTCATATTTCCTCTAAATGGGTGTTTAGCCTTTAAGGCTTGATTAGATTCAGGTGTGATGTGTTGTCAGTAAGGCTTCCCAAGTGGCCCTTTGGCCATTGCGTGATGGCTGGTTACCCCACCTGGGGTGAGGCTAAGGCAGAGATGGAAGGGATCAGGTTCATTATCAATTCCCCATTGACTTTCACCTAATGGTTTTGGCTCTTCTCTGGAATTAAACTGTTAAAATGGTCTTTGCCAACTTGATAGCTGAGAAATGGAACCAGTTTGTTTTAATTGGTAAATGTTTATTATTTTCCTACTTTTTTAATGATTCATCTTCTCACCTCCTAGTGAGGCCTCCTAATTGGATCTCCTTTTAAACAAAATTTATTTATTTTTATTAGAGCAGCTTTAGAGTTACAGAAAAATCATGTATAAAATACAGAGTTCCCATATACCACTCTATTGTTAACATCTTGTATTGCTGTGGTACATTTGTTATAATTCATGAGAGAATATTTTTATAATTGTACTATTAATTATAGTCCATCGTTTACAATAGTGTTCATTGTCCTATGTTTCGGTTTGTGTTTTATTTTTATTTTACTTGTTTCTTTTGTTTATCTTTTGCTTTTGCTTTTCTTTTTTATGTTTTAATTTATGACCTATGCTTTAAAAAAAAATTTTGTTCTGGTAATGTATATACAACCTAAAATATCCCCTTTTAACCATATTCATATATATAATTCAGTGCTGTTAATTGTGTTCACAATGTTGTTACGGTCTGTTGTAGTTAGCTAGATCTATGCTGGAATGCAACATACCAGAGACGGATTGACTTTTAATAAAAGGCGATTTATTTTGTTAGCTCTTCAGAGGAAAGGCACCTAACTTTCAACTGAGGTTCTTTCTTACGTGGGAAGGCACAGGGTGATCTCTGATGACCTTCTCTCCAGGCCTCTGTGTTCCAACAACTTTCCCCGGGGTGATTTCTTTCTGTATCTCCAAAGGCCTGGGCTGAGCTGCCTGGGCTGTGCTATGTTGAGCTGCTAACTTAAGCACCAGCCAATTAAATCAAACATCACTCATCGCAGCAGGCACGCCTCCTGGCTGATTGCAGATGTATGAGATTCACGTACCATTGGCTCATGTCCACAGCAACAGAACTAGGCACCTTCACCTGGCCAAGTTCACTCCTGAATCCAACTACCACACCATCACTATCCATCACCAAACTTTGTGATCAACCCAAATAGAAAGTCTATAATTTAAGCATTAACTCCTCATTCCCTACCCTCATCTCATCCCCTGATAACCTATATTCTAGATTCTGATTCTATGAATTTCCTTATTCTAATTATTTCATATCAATGAGATCAAACAGTATTTGTCCTTTTGTGTCTGGCTTATTTCACACAACATGATGTCTTCAACATTCATCCATGTCATCAGTGTATTAAAACTTCATCTCTCTTTACAGCTGCGTGATAGTCCATTGTATGTCTATAATATTTATTTATCCACTGATGATGGATGGACCAAGTGATGGACACTTGGGTTACTTCCATCTTTTGGCAATTATGGATAAGACTTCTATGAACATCAGTGTGCAAATATCCATTCGAGTTCCTGCTTTCAAATTGGGGTATATACTTAGAAGTGGGATCGACCAGTTGTATGATAATTCAATACTTAACTTTCTGAGGAACCAACAAAATGTCTTCCACAACGACTGCACCATTTTACATTCCCACTAGCAATGAACGAGTGTTCTTCTTTCTCCACATCCTTCCAATATTTGTTATGGTTTACTCCTTGGGTTGCCCTTCCCTTCAAGCCCATTTGACACAGGGATCATTTTATGCATGGGTCCTAGTAATTGCCCCGAGGTTCTAGTAGGGCTACAGGGTATCAAGTCCTGAGTCCAGCTCCCTACTGAGACGATGCCTTTGAAGCCACCAGTGTTACAACAGAGCTGCTGAGATCACCAAGGAACCTTAATGAACATTCTGCACAGCCTAGTTCAACTAGTTCAACATCCTTTCCTGCCACAGTCTTCATTGCAGTGTTGAAGAAGTTTAGTGAGACAGCAAGTCTCTTCATTCTGGCTTACCCTTTAATATCAGGCCCTGCTCCCTAGGACACTGGTATGATGGTGGGTGGGCTGAAGCACATGTGAGGCGCAGGCACCATCCTGAACTGAAATGGCCTCATCCCTTCCAAGCTGACTCCTTGGAAGTCAACTTATTCTTATTCTTATTCTTCCACTCTCCTTCCCCTTAGGATAGGTAAATTCCCAGGATGCTCCGCTGTCTCCCAACTAAGTTATCCTTGCAGGGTTCAGCCCGTAGACTCTATAGACTGTCCACTCTATAGACCCATCTGAATCCTAGGATGAGCACGGGAGCATCTGAGCAGCAGGAACCCTGCTCCGCCTTAGCAGTCACATAAGTACCTTCACGGAGGTGCAAACCATGTACACCAAAGAATGGTTTTCCAAAAAGGTGTTTTTTTTTTTTAAAAAAAGAAAGCAATGTAAAAAAATCTTCGGAGTATCCCAGGTATCTTTCTTCATGAAAAATGTTGACAGTACTCCAGCAATTCTGTAGGAAGGAAAGACTCCAAAGCATTGGTATGGCTCACCCAGTGGGCTCCGCTGGAGGGTTAAAAGGCAGTTGTTTGTGCTTTCCTCCCACAAGAAACTCCCTTGAGTGGCAGGTTGTGGTCAAGGACACATTTATTTTTGGAGTCGTTCTTGTCCTGCACTGATTTCAGGGGAATCCCAGCTCAGAGGCCCTCCGTTACCCTGCAGCAAGTGGCACAGTTTGGAGACCCTGCTAGAGCCCCCTGCTATGGCAGCACTGATGTTTAAACAGTCACAGAACACCTCGGGGATACTGATGGGATTGGAAGGCTGTTCAGGTGGAATTCTGGCCCAGACACCAGCCCTGGATCCCAACTACCTCTCTCCAAAATGTCCCACAGTGAAAAATATTCACACCTTTAAAACCAGCAAAATGAAGAACATAATATTCTCTACGTAACCATTCACATAATACTTCAATTTTATTTTTGGAATAGCATGGTGTGTTTGTTCCCAGTTTTGCAATTAAGAAGCCATCCTTTCCTGCCCTGCTCCTGGTTGCATAGCTTCCTCCAGGCCCTCTGGCTGCCTCTGAGCTTGTCCTGACTCACCCTCTGCCAACTCCCCAGGCTGTTTTCTTCTCTCTAACTAAAAAGCCAGTGGAACTCAAACATTGTTTTACTATAGTTGGCTAAGATGATCTTTTTTTCTCATTAGGATAAAGCTATTCCAATTGAATCCTACTCATTTATCTTATTCAGGCAGAAGTTGCCAAACTTAAATGCAGCTGGCAAGGATGTTGGAAGAGAATGAGCCATAAACCACTTAGCAATTTTGTGTCTGGATAGTCTGCTCTTTTCCATATGTGGTTGGATTAGGGGCATTGCAGAGACTTCCAGTTCTCATGTCTTTTGAGAACATGACTGCAGGCGCCAACTCTTCAGAGTTCCTGGCCTGGGCTACCACTGCCCTTCCTCTATTCCACTGGTACCTTCTTCTGGGGCTTCCAGATGGTGGAGCTACCCTATTCTCCCAATTCATCTTCATTCCCTTCTTTTCTTTTTTTTTTTTATATAAGCAATGGATGTTTATTATAAGAACAATGGGAAGGCATTGAAGGATTTCAAGTAGAGGAATGCATATTTAAAGATTAGAGAGAACATTTTCACTGCCCTGTGCAAAATGGATCACAGGAGAACAATAGAGACCAAAAACTCAGTTAAGAGGCTGATGCAGAAATCCAGATTTAAAGAAACAAAATCCTGGTGAAACAGTAGGGCTGAGACCAGGGTAGTGACAACACGGATGATGATAAGAGATTAAGAGATACTTATGAAGTGGAGTTAGGGAGATGGAATGGTTGATCTGCCCTGGGGGGTTAGGGAGATGGACAGAGCAAAGACAATGCCAGGTCTGTGACTTGGGCACCTGGGCAGTAAGTGGTGCCATCCATTGAGGTGGGAGTAGAAGAACAAGATCCTGCTGGAGAGGAAAAATGGTTGATTCATTTTTCGGCAAGTTGAGTCGGAAGTACTTGCAGCTAGATATAGATGTATGGATCTCGAGAGGATAGTCTCCAATGGATATTGTGGCATCTGCGGCATATCTTCTGTACATCAACTTGAATTAAAACCATAAAAGTATTCAAAAACCCCCAGGGAGGGTCTTTCAATTCTGACATTTTGCATCCTGATTTAAGAGCAGGCTTGGACCAGAGCAATTTTCTTCTGAGTAACTTCATGGATAGAGTCCATTAAGGTCACTGGCTTTGTGATATGGTTTTGTCTAAAGCAAACAGACAGGCCACACTGTTTAGACCTGGCATCTTCATTCCCTTCTGCATGTGTTTTTTAAAATGACTGCTAATTCTCTGATACTTCTCCCATGAAGAGGTGGGTCTATACGTCCTTCCCTTGAATCTAGGAGGACCATGGCTGCTTCAACTTGTCGAGTCCAGTAAAAGTGGTGCTCTGTGACTTCTGAAGTCAGGACAGAAAAGACTACGTCATTTCTGCCTACTTCACTGGAATATTTGCTTTTGAAGTCCTGTACTGTCATGTAAAAAATCCAATTACTCTGAGGCCACCATGCTCAGAGGATACCCAAGTCACACGGGGAAGCCGAGTGGAAGTGCTTTGGTCATGAGGTCCCAGAGGAGCCCCAACATCAGCCATATGAGTTAAAAAACTTCCAGGAGATTCCAGTCACTCAAATCTTTCACATTGTGAAACAGGGACAAGCCAACCTGACTGTGCCCTGTCTGAATCCCTGACCCCAAAATCCATGAGCATAATAAAACGGCTGTTGACTTCCACCTCTAAGTTTTAGGTAGTTAGGTAACCACAAGTAGCTAGAACATTGCTTGATAGCTCTGCTCCAAGGCCTCCACACCTGGATGGAGAATCCTCCTCTTATCTTTTCCTTTCTGTCCTCTCTCTCTTCCACCCAACGTCTCTTATGACTAGAAGAATCCTGAACTCTCCTGGTTTTTTTCTAGAGAAGACAGGACAGAATGTTCTCTACAGCCCAGCCCAACTTTGCCAAAATGTGGAAGTGACCTTATGCCTGTTGAAGGAGAAGTGGACCCATGAATTCTTCCTGGCTACATATCAATATAATAAAGCAGTATCGAAAGGATCCAGGGTTCAAGTGGAAAAGGCAGGAGGGGGCCCGGGGAAGAAGGATCCACAGGTTACATATAGGTCATTTCAAAGTTTTGGCATTTGTTGGTGGTGATGAGTTCTCAGGACCTGGAAGATGCCTAAAGAAGGAAGAACACAAATGCGGTCCCTCTATGGGTCAATGAAGAGGATTTGTTAGAAAGCGAAGATTGTGAGTAACCTACTTCAGTGTAGCTGAGGTCCAACAAAGCAAAAGAAGACTACGAAAATGGGAAAGGAGAAACTGTGAGAGCAAGTAGACAACTCTCACGCGGAAAGAAGAAAATGAAGGCAGTAGCCCGAAGAGTAGATAGAGTCAAGGTTTGTGTTTTGTGCATTTGTTTCTAGCTCATTTGCATATAGGAATAATCCAGTAGCCAGAAAAATTGATAACACAGGAGGGAAAGGGAGGGCCACTGGAGTGACATCCTTGAGCAAGCAAGAAGGGTATGACCTAGTGCCACATGAACCTCTCCCTTTGGAGCAGAACATCTTCTCCTTCCCCAGCAGGAATCATGGCCATCTGCTGTGGAGCTTTATCCTGACCTGACACAGCCTGAGAAGATACCAAGAGGGACCTCCTGTTGGCACCAACAGTGCCAGCTGTTGACATCAGATTTCTGCCTGGTACCCTCATGGCCCATCTCACAGGTGACCTATGCTCTCACAGGAGACCTCTTCTCATTTGCAGGGATTTGAAAAGCCATAGACCCAAACTCTTTTTGTTGAGGGAACCTCTGCCTGCTTTTGTTCCCTCAAAAATCCTGCCTTTATCTCCATTCTCCTGCCCCACTTCAAGGTATGGGAGGGCAGATTTAGTAGCTGTTAAGCCCCCACTTGGTTTCTGGGCTCCCCCTGTCCACCAAAGGAAGCCCTGCTTGTTAGTAGAGTCACCCTGTGGCTCACCGGGGCAGCCCTGACTCACCTCACAGTTTCCCCTTGAAAAACCCTGAACTCCAGGCAAGGTGGACTTCCAACTTTCTCCAACATGCTCTTGCTGGAGGGCCCTTCTCCTTCCAGGCAAGGTAGACTCAACTTTCTCCAACATGTTCTTCCTGGATGGGCCCTTCTCCTTTCTCATGTGTAAAAAATCATGAGTATTCTATCAGGCTAGGTTCAAATGCTTCCTCCCTCACAAAGCACCCCCAACCTCCAGCCTGCCATGGCCTTGCCATTCTTTGGCTCCCTGCTGTACCTGTCCTGGGCATTTCTAATGGAATGCCCCCATCCCACCCTCCCTTCACCTGCTCCCCTCAAAGGCACTCAACCACGCCTTAGTGATCTTTGTCCCTGATTCTCCCCCAAATTCCTGTCTCCCCTTTAGTAAGGGGAATCAGAAACCATGCCTAATCTGAAGTCAAACTCATGAGGCCAAATCGAGCCTCAATTATGGGTAGTTTTATCAAAACTCTGGAAAATTTTTGGACTTTCTCTAACAATCGTTCTCACCCCTATTCATTTTCCAAAATATATGCCTGTGCAGCTGTACTGCAGCAGAGAACAAAGCAGAGAGGGAGCTAAGGTTGGACTCAGTGGCCTGTGGAGCTGAGATCTCTTGTACCCTCTCATCCTGGGGAGTGACGTCTCTAACACAATGGCCATGGAACAGGTCCCAGGGCCGAAAGGGTGAGAACTCCCGAGGACCCTCACCTTTCAGGGCTGAACTGGCTTCCAGAGATACTTTTGCTTCTGGCATAAAAGTCTCCATTCCTTCCCTTCCCGAGGCAAAATAAGGAAGCCTGTTTCCTCAGCTACCAAAGAAACATCCAGAGAGAACAGTTATATTGTTTTGAAGTGTTTTGAAATCTTATCAATGGTTTCCAGGGAAACACAGGATGAAGAATTGCTAGGTAAACTTAAGAAGAAGCAGAGGGAGCATACTTGAAGTTGTACTATGCAAGCATTCAGCTATTTATTAAGGCAGAAAAGTATATTTCACTCACATCTGACATTTTTATTTTATTGCCAGTTCAGCTTGGCCTCCTTGGGGAGGCTGGTATTATTTGACTCATGACTTAATTAATTACACAAAGTTTAAAAGATCATGGAATCTGTGAAGCACATGAGACTCAAAAGTTTAATTGTTGTTAGGTATTGCATTTGGGGAAATAGATTTAAAGTGCCCACTGAGTTGCCAAACTTTGGTCAGAATGGCCTGTAAATCAAACAGCAGCAAAGTTCCTGGTAGAGCTGGTGCAAAAAGAAAACTTAGTAAAGAAATGACCCAAACCCTTGAAATTTCTGAGCAGGCCCTCCTCGCCTGGAGATGGAGATGGACAGTCTCCACCCTGCCCTGTCTAAAGTAAAAAAGTACCTGGCAGTTGGAACATCCAATAAACACAGGGTTTTGTTCTTTTTTTAAATTTTTAAATTATTATTTTTTTGCAGCCTCCGCCCAAGGGTTTTATTTTTTTGTTTTTATTTTTCAGCATCTGTTGAGATCACTGGGTGCTTTTGTGCTTTAACAGACAATATTTTTCTTTCCTTGGTTTGCCCATGATCATATCTCAGAACTCACTCCCACATCATAAATTATTATTTTTTATTATAAAATACAACATACATACAAAAGGCAATAAGTTTCAAAGCAAGTAAATTTTAGGTTTTTCCTTTTAGATGCTCCAAGACACTGGAAACTAAATGAAATATCTGTACAATGATTCAGCAGTCAGACCCATTACTTAAATCCTATCTTCTCTGTTATAACTATCTTCTATATCTACATTTATATTCTATAAATCCTATCTTCTCTGTTATAACTCCACCTTCTCCTTTGATCTTTCTCTCATTCTTTAGGGGTATTTGAGCTATGTCCGTTCTCACTTTTTCATGTTGGAAAGGGATGCCAGTAATTTGGCTTAGTGGGATGGAACTGGCTGATGTTCTGGAGATGCTGGCCCCTCTGGGTTTCAGGACTTATCTGGAAGTTGTAGGGTTCTGGAAAGTAATCATAGTGCATGGAATTTTTGTAGCATCTCAGATAGAGCCCTAGGTGTTCCTTAGGGTTGACAGGAATGGTTTTGGTTGGGGGTTGGCAAACCATGGTAAACAGCTGAAGCTTGAATTAAATGTAGTCTCCAGAATAGCCTCTTGATTCTGTTTTAACTCTCTTAGCCACTGATATCTTATTTGTTACGATTCTTTTCCCCATTTGGTCAGGCAGGTATTGTTAAGCCCATGATGCCAGGCCCAGGCTCGTCCCTGGGAGTCAGTTCCATGTTTCCAGAGAGAATTTTACCCCTGGATATCATGTCTCACATAGCGGGGAGGTTAATGATTTTACTTGCAGAGTTGGGCTTAGAGAAGGGGAGAAAGAGACCATATTTGAGTAACTAAAAGGTCCTCTGGAACATTATGTATTTATTAAGAAGTTCCCTAGCTCTCTGAAGGTTCTCTCCCTCCTTCAAAAGAAGGAAGACAAAAGTACTAGCATCCTCTAAGTTCAAACAACCTTTAACCAGCACATTTCTTGAGAAATACCTTCTGTTTGATTAAAATGACAATTTATACTTTAATATCCCGAGCAATCCTTTCCATTGTCATGGTGCTGTATTTAAAGCTGTGTGTAAAGTGGGCCTGTATTGTTTTCCTTGGATTTTGTTACTGGAATCAAATAGAATTGAATACAAACAGAAATCGTTGAGCCTAACCAAACTGATATCATAACTATGCAGAAAAATAGGAATTAATTCAAGTAACTTTCAAAATTTTCCTGACTATAGACCCTCCAGTGGGATATGTTTGAAGGGCAAAAGAGCTGCAAAAAAGATGTTGTAGTTTACTTAGTAGTGTTGTTTTTGGAGGTGATATTGGTGTGGTAGTTACAAACCTATTGTGTATGTATTGTAGGTTTGCACAAATGAGTAAAATATAGATGTTGGGAGCATGGATTCTCACCATGGGAAAAGACAGATAATGAAGATAAAATGTGGGAGTGCAAGGAACCCTCTGAGGTTGGATTGAAGTAAAGGCACCATGATATTTTAAAATATATATTTCATGGCTCTGCACATTTGAAAGGATATAGAAGCGATGACACCTTGCATCAGTGAACACACATATACCTGGATCTTGGTTTCTAAATACCATTCTCCACGAAAGAGGAAATGGCTGTGTCATGGTTAGGGACATGTGTCAACTTGGCCAAGTTGTGGTACCTGTTTATCTGATTGGGCAAGTGCTGGCCTGTCTGTTGCAATGAGGACATTTCATAGGATTAGGTCATGATCACGTCAGCTGCATCCACAGCTGATTCCATTTGTAATCAGCCAAAGGGGAATGTCTTCTACAATGAGTGATGCTTAATCTAATCACGGGAAGCCTTTTAAGGAGGACTCAGAGGTGACAGATTCCATTCCTGCTTCGGCTGGTGAGCCCCTCCTGTGGAGTTCATCCAGACCATCCATTGGAGTCCTCGGCTTCACAGTCTGCCCTGTGGATTTTGGACTCTGTGTTCCTGCGGTCACGTGAGATACTTTTATAAATTTTATATTTGCAAGTGTTCCCTGTTGATTCTGTTTCTCTAGAGAACCCTAACTAATACAGGATGATTCCAGGTCTGTGGCAGAGAAAGTACAAGATCAAGTCTGGACTATCTTATAGTCCCAGAAAGCAAGGATGTGCCCAAAGACCAATGGCAAATAGCTGTCGTGAAGGGTCTCCCGCTGGCCAAATTTGGGACAAACTGAGCATAGAAAAAGAAATGGGTTACTATGCATTGAATTTTTTAAAAATAGTCATGAATCCAATGTAATACTATTAAAATGTGTATGTGGTGGTGGGGAAACACTTCTTCTATGTAGAATAATGCCAGCTAATAAATAGAGAAAGAAAGCAGCAGAATTAGAAAATCGCTATTTTGTAGCCACCAATTAATAATCAATTCAGGTAAAGATCGTAATGAATGCCTAAGCCATAGCATGGGAGGGTGGTGGGGAACAGAACATTTACATGGTCTCAAAATATCCCTCCAGATATAAGATCACTTAGATCACATGCTAAGGGAAAATGTGTATTTACAAAGGCAGACATCTGGTAGACGCCAAATCAAACTTAGTGTCACCAATGAGGGGGCAAGCTCCTAAGGGGCACACACACACACACACAGATGCATGCATACAACATGTGGTGTTCCTGCCATCGGTTTACCCTCAAATCTTCATTGTGAGAAAATTATGAGTCCAGCCTAATCTGAATTATGGGATGTTCTTTTTTAAAAAAAGCCTGCCCTTAGCTCTTCAGTCATGAAAGGCCATGAAATGATGGGCTGCTTTAGGTGAGAGATCAAAGAGCCTTCAACTGAGTACAGTACAGGTCCTTGATTGGATTCTGGTTTAAAAATAAATGTAGGGCAGGTCACCGTGGCTCAGCAGGTAGAGTTCTCCCCTGCCATGCCAGAGACCTGGGTTTGATTCCCAGTGCCTGCCCATGCAATAAATAAATGTATAAAAGACATCATTGGGCCAATTGGGGAAACTGAACTACAGATTGAATATGAGATAGTATCCTATTAAATCAAATTGATTTGGAGGTATCTAATGGTGTGATGAGAACATAAGAAACTGTCCACCGTATTTAGGCATGAGGTGCCAGAACATCTGAAACGTGTTTCCAAACACGGTGGCAAAAACATAGTTCAGGGGACAAGTATACAAATAGAAAACGAGAGAGAGAGTGTGAGCGAGCGTGTGCAGAGACGAGCCAACGTGTTAACTGGTGAACCGGTGTGAAGCGAATGCCCTTGCTCGCTGCCCTGTTCTTTCAGCTCTTCGGTAGGTTTGACATTTTTCAGCATAGATGGTTGCCCACATGCAAACGTGACTCGGCCCCCAACACTTTGCGGGTCTGAAGATGAAGCTGTACAGCTGCCACCCAGGCACGCTTGGCTGAAGGGAGTGGGTAGGCAGTTAGAGGGTCTCCTTGCTTGTTTCTCTCTTGTCGGAAAGAACAAATCCCAAGAGTCTCCGAAAATGGGAATTTTGCTCCAACAAGTGACACCTGAAGCCTTCAGCCTTGACAGACAAATTGTGGGATGATTATTTTTCAAAATCGCCTCCCAACACTGAAGCTCTACGGTGCAGTGGGGGCAGCGAGCAGGGGGTTGGTTGGCGTTTAACTAATGGCTCCTGGAGGAACCGCGTGTCCCTGCGAGGTGGGTGTTTCACCGAAGGCCCACGCCGGGGCAGTGGCCATCTGCCCGGAGACCCAACCACAGGAGATGAGGGATGGTCAGGCTGGACGAGCAGATGGGTCTGCAGCAGGGGGTCTGCACTGCAGGAGCATCGGAGCTTCCAGACAGCGTGGGTCCCCACTGGCCAGAGAGTGGAGAGCCACCGGGTACCCCGGGCCCATTTGCCAAGAAAGTGAGGATGTGTTCACCCATGCCCACAGCGACACTGGTCACAACAGCCACAAGGTGGAAGCCACCCCAGTGTCCATGAGCAGGTGGGCGACCAGCTGTGGACGAGCTGTGGTCTGTCCGTACAAGGGAGTATCTTCAGCCGGCCAAGGAATGACCTTCCAAGACAGCCCACATGGCGCTCAGGAAAATAAGGCAGCCACGAAGACTTATTTCGCCTATGATTCCACTTATATGAAATACAGAATGTGCAAATCCTGGAGATTAGAGGTTACCAGGGGCAGGGATGGGGGGAAACAGAGCATTAACGTGCAACCGGTGCAGAGTTTCCGTGTGGGGCGTTGGAAAAGTTTTGGCTGTGGTTGGTGACGACGGCAGCACGTTGTGAATGCAATAACGCCACTAGATTGTGCACATCAAAGTGGCACAAAGGGAAAACTGTGAGTTGTATCTGTGAGCGCAGTACAAAGCTGTTTATTTGCTTTTTCAGAAGAGGAGTTTACTCTGGGAAAAAAAGAAGAGTCGGAGACGTGAGGGCCCCCCCCCGAGAACCTCAGCAGACTTTCTCTCGGCCTGTTCAAGCCATCCCCACCCTGTTTTCAGTTTCCCCAGGGCTGTGTTGGCAGATGAGCAAAATCTCAAGATATATTTGCTGAAGGCCGTGCGAAGTCTACACCTTCCCTCATTTTGAAAAGATCGTCAGACTTTGCTGTTCGATGCCTCCCCGCCACCCCGACTCACACCCACACACATACTCTTCCTGGCCCCTCTTCACACCCCCAATCCTCCTTCCTCCACCCACGGACCCGCATTTGCCCACCAACAGGAGGGCCAGAGAAAACACAGTCGCCATCTCGCCCCTGTCGTCCCCTGCGGGGCTAGGAGAGGCGGGGCCCTTGCAGCCAGAGATTTCCCATGGGCACAAGGTCAGGTTCGCCTCTGGGCTCCAGGGTGACATTGGGCAATGAGTTATTGAAATTCTGGTGCCTTCGTTTCCCACCTGGGGTGGGTCCTGTTGCGAGCCCTTTACAAATACAAAACAAAATGCTGGGTTTAGGAAAGAGCATTTGAAGCTCTTCCCTCCACCACCAATGCAACTGCCGTGGGGCTGCAGTGACTCTGTCCCTGAGCAGGTGGGAGGCTGCCCGTGGGCTGCAGCCTTCCTCGCAGCCACCCTGCTGGGAGGCGGGGATCATCGTAGGCTCCTGCTGCCAGCACCACAGCAATGTGCCATGAACAAGGAACAGGGCTCTCTGGGCAACACACCGCAGCTGCCCAGAGCGGGCTGCCCCCTCCGTCTTCTCTCACTCCTTGCACTACCCCCCCCCAACCCCACGCCCATCTTCTTGCGATGAGCTGCTGCTTTGGAACAAGGGACTCAGATAAATCACAAGCCTGACAGTGAAAGAAAATATTACTGTAATAAAAATCTCAGCTTTCTCCCCACAAAGTCCCCTTTGTTTTTTTTCCTTTCAGAAAGCGTATGCAGGCCTCTGTCTTAGAAGCCCCGTATATTTCACTCTGTGGCCAGAGTTTGTGGGTTGCCCTTGCATGGCTTCCTAAAAAGGAGTTATGCTGGGAAAGCCCGTGCACGATGGTTAACAGCCACTGGAGCAGCAAATTTGGGAGACTTCTCAACTATGGGGATGAAGAGCTTGGGAACTCAGAAGCCAGCTGGAAGAGACATAGGGGAAGCCAGCAGAATGAGGTGCTTCATTCGTCCACAGGAACCCACTGGATTGCGTGATGCCACGTTGGAGCGAGAAGGGTGCGGGCCAGGTGTGGGAACCTCGACACAGACACGGGGTGAGCCCAAGCCAGCCCTGCCTGAGTGAAGGAGGCTTGACTTAAGAGGGTTCCTGGAGTCCCGTGTCCTTGGCATGCTCTCCCAGTGGTGGGCGAGAATGATTCCAGCTCTCTAAGCTGAGAGATACAACCAAAGATCAGCCGCGTCCGCTTCTTTGGGCATCAAGCAGCAGCTGTCATCAGCTGTCCTGGCAGCAAGCCTAAGGAAGAGAGAGTGTCCACCCAGCTGAGGCAGGCATTGCATCCCCTTCACAGCTGCAGCTCCCAGCATTGACGGGTAGGTCAGCATCAAGTCTGTACATCCGTCATCCTGAGCCTAGTAAACATGCCTCTGTTCTAGAGAGACAAGAATAACTATCGGGGTGATAAAATCAGCTTTCTGGAAACCAGAAATGGGCTGTGGAGATTGTATCCAGGTCAGAAGCCCCCAGACATACTTACCTGTGTGGCCAGCTTGTCCCTAACAACCGGGGCCGGTGGCCACTGAAGAATCAAGGTAAAGGAATGATTGATCACATTTCCAATGCTTTTCATCAATATTTATGCCTTTGTTTTGCTTCCTGTGTCTCTGCTCCCTCTTATTTTCACTGCAATCACAACCAAAATTCTCAAAAAAATGCCAATTTATTTCATAAATAGATGGGTGAAGAGAAGGCTCAAATATTTTTGACTGAAAATGAATAAATACCTGAGAAGGCAAAAGGCAGACTGTACGTGAAACCACTTTAAGAGAAATATGCTTCACAAATACAAGGGAATTGTAGATTTCCCAGGGGGGTTCCATTATTACACTGGGGACATGGGGACAGAACTAGCATCAAAACAATAGCTCCTGCCTGTGATCATTACACATTAGTCTCGTCTCCCATACGTGCCCTTAGTTTATCCTCATGACCTGTAAGGGGGGCAGGTGTTGCGGCAAGTTCTGGTTAGGATGGTGGGAATGCTTAGCCCTGACTTGTCAGCCCCTTCCTTCTTTCCCTCTTTCCTGCGCCTCCCTCCACCCCTATCATAGCACAGGCCATGGCAGCCAAACACAAAAGGAGCACACACAGGACAGGAATGAAAATATCTGTATACTAAAAGTCAGTGCAGCACAACTGTGAGCAACTATAGGCAAAAAAGGCGAAACTTGGCCTCAGTCTTAACACTTTATGTAATCAAATGGCTCATGACTTACATATGAGATGCACATTATAAAACTTTTCAGAGAAAAGGAGAACATAGGAGGAAATCTTTGGGATCCCGGAGTAGGCAAAGGGTTCTTAGACTTGACACCAAAAGTACTGTTCATAAAAGGAAGATTAGAAACTGGACCTCATCAAAATTAAAATAACTTTCACTCTGCAAAAGACGCTGCTAAGAGATTGAAAAGACAAGCTACACACTGGGAGAAAAGATTTGCAAACCACACATCCGACAGACACTAATATCTGTCGATACTATATAAAGAACTCTCAAAACTCAACAGTGAAAAACAACTCAATTAGGATGTGGCAAAAGACATGAGCAGTCATTTCCCTGACGGATCACAGATGGAAAGTGAGCGCATGAGAAGTTCAACATCCACAGCCGGGAAATGCAAATGAAAACCTAGGAGATGTCACCGCACCCCTATCAGAATGGCTAAAATAAAAAGTGGTGATGACATTAATTCTGGCATAAGCGCCAAAGAGCTGGATCGCTCACACATTGCTGGGTGAGAGTAGAAGCTGGTCCGGCAGTTTCTGCTAACACTGAACATGAACGTGACAGTGAACCAGACGTTGCACACTTGGACGCATGTCGCCGAGAAATGAAAACACTTTCACGCAGACACCTGTACACAAATGTTCATTGCAGCTTTATTTGTAATGATCCCAGTGAGTGAATGGGTAGAAAGCTGTGGCACATCCATACCATGGAATACTGCTCAGCGATGAAAAAGAAGGAACCACTGGTACACCACAACATGGATGGGTCTCCAGAGAATTGTGCTGCGTGAGAAAAGCCAATCTCAAAAGGTTGCGCCCTGTACAATTCTATTTATATTGCATTCTGGAAATGACAAAATAATAGGCAAAAATGACAGATTAGTGGTTACCAATTAAAGAGAGTGGGGGGAGGGGGGAGGGTGTGGCAATAAAAGAGCTGCAGGGACTAGCCTTGTGGTGGGATGGCTCTGTGTTGACCACACTGGTGGTTACACATATCTACATGTGTGATCATGCACACACACACTCAGAGGTAAGTGCATTTCACAAACCCACAGACTGTATCGATGTCAATGTCCTGTTGTGCTCTCGTCTTGCAGTTAAGCGAGCTCGATGCTGTCACTGGGAAACTGCGGGAAGGGTGTGGGAGAAGTGCCTGATTTCTTACAACTGCATATGAATGTGCATTATCTCAAAATCAAAGTTTTTTTTTTCTTTAAATAGGGCATAAGAAGAGATAGGATGAGGCTAGAGAATGGGAAGCAGTTGTCAAATATGTGCAGGAATTTTTAACTCGTTTGGATTTAATTGAGTGGAAGTGGATAGAGGTAATGGTAGCACATTATTGTGAGTATAAGTCACAGAGCTGAATTGTGTGTGAATGTAGTTGACAGGGAAAGTCTAGAGTCATACGGATCACCAGCAGGAAAGCCAAGGATTAAAACATGAGACTTCAAACTCAGTAAATCTTGTGGTGAACTAGGACTGTGATTAACTGTAAAGAAATAAAAAATTTATTCCATGAACTAGAACAAATGTATAAGGCTATTACAAGGAGTTAAAATAGAGGGGTGTATGGGGGGAAACACTCCTATTGCAAACTATGTACTCTAGTAACAGTCATATCTTGATATTCTTTCCTCAACAGTAGCAAATGTACCACACCAATGCTAGGGATCAGGGATGGGGGTGGGGTGGGGGAAATGTATGGGATGTTTTGGATTTTCTTTTTTTTTCCTTCCCTTAAGTAAAGAAAATGTTCTAAACTTGATTGTGGTGATGAACACACAACTGTGTGATGATACCGTGAGCCATTGTGCACTTTGGATGGACTGTAATGGTGTGTGAGTATATCTCAATGAAATTGCATTAAAAAGAAAAAAGATGGCATAGGGGAGGACGGAGTCATGGGCCCTGGCATCTGTTGGTGGTGGGCCGAGGAGGCATTGAGGATGGCATCAAAGTGCCATGCCTAGGTGACAGGGAACAGGTGGAGAAATACTGTCCAGACCAGGGGCCAATGGTCAAGACGATGACTTCCAGCACCTAGAAGTGTGTATTTCTTTGTGATGCAAGTAACATGAGCCAAGTAGAGCTGGCTTGGGTAGAAATGGGGAATCTCCTATGTGCTAGAGGAAGAACCGTTGAGGCTGATGGCAGAAATGGAGCTGGGGCTTGGGGAGGGCTGGAACTGGACCATGGCAAGCCAATGGGCACCTGGTGGAAGCACAGCCTCCTCGTCCCTCTATTATTTCCATCTCTGCCCGTAACAGACTGGCTTTCTCTGTTTCCACGGGCTATAGGGATGGCTGCCCCCAGCTCCCAAGTTCATGGGTCACCGTTCCAGCCACTGGGAGAAAACAAGACTTCTCCTGGCTACTGGTCCTAGTTTCAGATCCCCGAGGAGAGTCTGAGGGCTTCTGTGGATCCAGGTGCCCTCTCCACCAGACAGCCACCACTCTGTGCACACACACGGCCAGGACCCCAGGCTGGGAAAGTTTAAACAGAGTGGGGTGGAGAACCCAAAATAAATCTGTCACAAAGATCCATAGAGAAAAACTTATATTCAGTTCAATAAGCTTATTAGAGCGATGAATTAACTACATTTTTCTTTTTCAAAGGAATGGTCTTTACCATTTTCCCAACCATTGCATTTCAGAACAATTTCCTACAGCAGGAGCCAAAATGAACATTTAGATTGACTTTTATGTAATCAGAAAATTCAATTAAACGCAGCATAAAATCCCCAAGCATTCTGAGATTCAGAGTCTTATTTTATTATAAATCCAGATCTAGGCAAGTAAGAATCCTACTCTTCTGGTTTAGAGCAGTTGTTTCCCACTCCACCCCACAATCCCTTAGGTTTTCTAAAACCATTCATTCTTACTCTGATAAAGTAATTTGTCTAGAGACAGTTTATGGTAGAGTAACCTCATGGCACCAGCCATTTTCTTTAATGGAAAAATATTGTTTTTTTTTAAACACAAGTATGGTTCAAATACAAGCATAAGCAGATTGTAATCATTTATATCCTGAGTTATTCTCTGGGAAGTTTGCTGTCAAAAAAGGGGGGGGGGTCATTAGGTGAAGGTCGGATGGCAGGATCTTGAAGGGCAAAGAGAACTTTGAGATTCACTGGGAACAGGGAAGTAGGTTTTTCTTTTATTCTCGCATATAAAAATCCATGGGAAAAAGATGTCCCCTCTTGTGACTCCTGATGGAACCGAGGTGCCAACACCAGGCAGGGCACGTGCTGTAAATAAATCGCTGCTGCATCTCTTTCTAGACTTGGGATGTGTTTTTTTAATCCCATCATTCTGCCTCCTGGTGATTTCTCATTAATGAAGAGCGCTAGAAACAACAGACCTCTGTCTTCTTTTAATCATGGAATTTTTAAAACATCAAAGTGGACGAAGAGGTTTTCTAAAAGGTCTTTGATTCTCGCCCATCTTTCCCTCCCCCACCCCCCTTCAAGGCATTCCCCGCTGAAGAAGGAGGTTGAAGGTCAGCCCAGGGAGGGGGTGTCTGCTAAACCAGGAGGATGAGTTTGGAACTTTTGGGGGCAGGTAACTGTGATAGAAGAGGGCTTTTAACAGCTTTGAGTGACTTCGAGAGATATTTCTACCAGGGCCGTGGCAGTTGGGACTGTGGATGATATGAGATGAAATCACATTCCAAACATACCATTTCTAATGAAGCCCAAATGTGTTCAGTTAAGCCAGGTGCAAAGAGGGATCTGTGTAATATCCGAGTGAAATATTGTCAAATAGCCTTGAAATATCAAAAGGTCAGCTTGGCGGTCTTTACCAATGGGTGTGCAGAAGTTTTTCTCAGAAATTACATACACATTGAACTGAAAGAGCATTCCAATGAAATGCCCCTGAAAATGAACAGTGTATCAGGTCGGGCGGTGGGCAGAATTCCAAGATAGCCCCAAGATTCCACCGGTATGAAATTGTTGAAATTGCTGAAATCCTCTCCCCTTGGGTTTGGGCAGGACACGTGATAAAGACGGATGGGCCAGCATACTTTTGATTGGGTGACGTATCTGACAAAGGTGATAAGAGAGCCACTCTGCGTGTTACGTTGTCGAAGAGTCCAAGACTCCCTTGTGGCACGTTGGAAAGAAGCTCTCCAGTTCCCTTGCAGGAACAAAGAGCTTTGAGTTGAGCTGTCATGGTGCAAGAGGGACATAAGGGGCAGCCTCTGGGAGCTGAGTGGTCCCAGCTGACGGTCAGCCAGAAGACAGGGGCTGCAGTGCTAGAGCCCCAGGGAACTGAATTCTGCCAATAAGCATGTGACTCTGGAAGAACTTCAGATGAGACCGCAGTCCTGGAGTTACCTTGAGGTGTCTCGCCAGACTCCAATGGAGGCTACCGGCACGCCCTGCCTGGACTTCTTATTCTCAGAAACTGCAAGATAATAAATCCATGTTGGTGTAAGCTGCTAAGCTTGTGGCAATTTATTATGCAGCAGTAGAGAACTAATACAAGTCACATTGGAAAATAGTATACTTTACCTTAGGAGGATTCTACAAAATAATGTTATACAGCTATTACAGAATAGAGGATTGCTGGTGTTGGGTTAAAAATTTGAAAAGTCTCAATGTATCATTTAAAAGAAAGGGTTTTGGGTTGAGAGTTAAACCACTTGGGCTGGGCCCTTTCTTTTACGGCTGACTAACTTGGGACAAGTAACTTCATTACAATAAATGTGAGTTTCAGGTCCTGTTAAATGAGGAGATGCAGCCAAATTGCTCCCTCTGTTTCCTTCCAGTTCTGAAACAGTGCATCAATCATCACCGACTGTCTCTTAATCCCACTTAAACTCTTGTGGTGGTTGGGTTCCAATCGTTTATTTGAAACCATCCAAATTTCATGACCTTTCAATGCTACCACTTCATCTTTCCTTCCTGCCTTCTCACTCTGTACTCCAGCTAAGCTAACTGCCTCAGAGGGTTCCCTTTCTCATGTGGCCTGGTGTTCTTTACATACCTGTGCACCCCACACCTGGCCTGGCACATCTCAAATTAGCAGCCTGGCTCGAGCTACCTAACCTCTCTGTGTCGCCTATAAAATGCGGATAATAATGCTGATTCATTTCCCTTTTGGATTTTTCATTCATTTGGCAAATATTGATCAAGCACCCACAATGGGCCATCTGATCTTCTCAGCGCTAGGGACACAGCAGTGGACTAATGCACAGCCCCTCCTGCCCTCATGGAGATTACATGTCAGGGTGGTCTGCAAAGGCCTGAGTGAAGTGGAGTAGGGAGCCCTGCACACCTCTAGGGTGAGAGCATTACAGGCCTGGGGAGCAGCCGGGGCAGAGCCCCAAAGTATGCTGGGCTTGTTTGGGGAATGGCAAGGAGGCTGGGGGGCCGGAGCAGAGCCCATGGGCAGCCACTGGGATTTGGTAGAGCTGGGATGATTCTGTGCTAAGCACTCACAGCCAGGTAGACTCATGTGTTCGAGGGTGGTCCTTGGGGAACAGTGTTCATAATTAAAAAGGAAAGAAGTCCAGGAGTAACTTATTACTTCTGTTGAGAGATATGAAGAAATCGTTACTCCTCAAAGGAGCATCAGAGAGTTTTGCCAAATTACAAGTTGTTCAGGGAGTGGTGGTCCTAAGTCATCACTGATAAGCTATAGTCATTGCCCCTGATGTGCTGTGGAACTGAGAAAAATCACTTGGCCTCTCTGAGCCTCGGTTATCTCATTTGTATGAGGAAGGAGTCGCATTAAATAGTGAACTTCCAGCCTGACACTAGGCCCTTTCGGGGGTCCATAAATGCAGTAATGCAGTTAAGCGCTCTTTTACCGGTGTCGTAAAGGGCCTCTGTCGCCCCCGAGCATCTGACTTAGCCCAAGGTGAAACCGAGGCCATGCTCCAGGAGCCTGCCAGGCCATGGATACTTGAGAGGGTGAGCAGGGGGAAGGGGCGGTCCCCTCAGGATGCCCGGTGCAGAGGCAGGATCTCAGGCATGGACTGGGGTACAGAGAAGAGAAAAAGCAGACCAAGGCTGATGATACAGAATACACCCCTCTTTGCGGGGAGAGAAATGTTTGCAGTTAACATTGCCTTTAGAAAAACATTGCTCTCCCCATTAGCACTTCGGGCTGTATGGTCTCTGGGAGTTCTCGAGCGTCCGAGGGCGTCCATGTTTTCCTCCAGTTGCCCACTGAAGACGAGGCTTTAGGAAGACTGGGGGTGGGGGGCCAAGGCCCACCGGACAGTTCCGAGGGGGAAAGAGTCCCTGGGGGCTTTCTAGATGCACAGGTCAGACCTGGAAATGGCCAGGGGCCCTGGTGTCCTGCTGCCCTGTTGAAGGAAGGGGAGCCCATCCAGAGAACCCCACCCGGGTGAGGGCCGAGGTGTCCTTAGAGAGGGAAGAGGATTGAGCAAGGGCATGGTCTCAAGGGAGAGGGGAGGAGGAGAGTCCTCCAGCAGCCCCGAGGGCTGAACTCAGGTTTTCTTTTATCCCGGCCTCTGGGAAGAGCTGGGAAGTCCAGGCTGAGCTATTTGCCTGTGTCATCACCTAAGTCTGTTCACAGTGTCGGTGGTGTGATGGGACAATCAAAGAACAAAGGAGTCCCTGCTGGGACCAGCTTTCATTCATTCATTCCAGTCATTCATTCATTCCACACAGTCCTACTGAGTGTTTACTAGGTGCTAGGCACTGTTCTCATTGCTAAGTAGAACCGTCCAATAAAAGGAGGCCACCCAAGTCTCAGGACACGAGCAGGAGTGAAATGGGCAAGACCCATCTGGGCCCACGGTGGGGAGTGAAAGGTGGGGAAGAGAAGGCAATTGTGAGAGCAGCTGCAGGTGGTGGAGTGGGAGCAGGGGGGAAGCCTGCCTCAGTGCCCCCCGACACGTGAGAAGGAGCCGTGGGCGAGGGTGGCATCATGAGGGCTGCATGTAAACCAGAGGAGACAACCCCGCTTCATCAGAACATGCCTGTCTTCTGTGTTTGCTTTCGTTAGGTTTGCAATCACATCCCGGATGGTCATCAGCCATGTAGCTGGTTAATTAAAAACAGAAAACCAGTAATTACTTAATTGGTCATTTTTAAAGTAAAGGTTCTTTCTAAGAAATGGATGACCAGGACCCTTTGGTAAAGAAAACTTGGGGGTAGCAGGGCTCCCCCAACTCTCTCTGGGCCCATCAGCTCTCCATCAGGGAGTTTCTTTTCCTCCCATGGCATGGCACACCCTTAAAACTCGAAGTCGACTGAGAGCACCCAGCTGTGAAGGCTAAATATTTCTGGGGCAATAGGTACCACTTGTGCATCAAAGAGATGTCCCAGGACTCAGAAATATCAGTCTGTCATGGACGGTAACCCTCACAGAAGACATAAGGCTAGTGGGGGGAAAGCACACTCTGGCCTTTAAATTTCTGGTTTCTGTGAAGGAAGAAAAGGGGAAATTGCTTCTAACACTCTTATCAGCATAATTCAAGGGAGACAAAACTGCCCTCAGAGAGGCTGTCTTCTCTAGCAGGGAAGCCTTCCTCCCTGAGCAGTGAGAAATTAGGGGGGTCACATTTCTGTCCTTGCAGATGTTGCTGTCTGAATTCACGTTTCCCCAAGGAAGGAGAAGGGGGATCCCTCTGCTGGTAATTCAGTGCTTCATCTGGAAATGTTCAGTGTGGCCATTTGTCCTGAATAGGAAGTGATCGTGCCAGTGAGTCGCCCCAAGCCAGCGCTCTCTCAGGAATTTGTGTTTTATTTTTCTTTAGTTTGCTTTACACTGGGCTGATAAGCTGGGAAAAAGAAGATCTACGCAGACCATTTCACGTTACAGAAAACAGAATTACATAAATATGGAACCCAGTTTCAGCTGCTTCGTTGGCCCTTGGCCATGGGAGATCATGTTTAAGCCGATATACTCTGAAGTTTGGGCTTTGTTGATAAGTGTTTCTATTTATGGGAAGGACATGGGAAATGCCAACATTTAGAGATGTAAAAGGAAAACCATATACCAGGAAAATTCACTTCGGAGGAAGGAGCCCGAGTGTGTGTTTTTTTAGGGCTTCTTTTACAGGATTCTGGGCCAAAGGATACAGGGCAACAGCCAACAAATATGAATCAAATAATCTGTTTCTCTGGCTGTCCATCTGGTCAACCAA
The DNA here is from genome assembly GCA_004026745.1 of Myrmecophaga tridactyla. Lineage (NCBI taxonomy): Eukaryota > Metazoa > Chordata > Mammalia > Pilosa > Myrmecophagidae > Myrmecophaga > Myrmecophaga tridactyla. Next base: position 1,070 of record PVIY010008375.1, on the reverse strand, counting down.
CGCCAAGCCTGATTCCAAGGGATACCGTTCAGAGGAGCAAAACCATCGGTCCCAAGATGTCCATACTCATAGCTTGGATGATCTGAATCAATTGTGGTTGCTTTTCTTTCTTCTTTTCTCATGAATTGCTTTCCGAAGACATTTTTCATCCATGAGCCACCAACTGGTTTTCGTACAACAAGGTGTCTTAGTCTCTTTGTAATGCTTGCATCTTCAGTCATTCTGTGAATGAGCCAATATCTTCGGTGCTCCAATATTGCCCCAAACAGCATGTGCAGGGCCAAAATAGCAGTTGAGAAACACAGACTCATGGTTCTGAGACCTGGTGCATTAGAGCTGGAGTCCATTCCTCTGTTCTTAGGCAGTTACACTATTTTAACCCTGATACTTTAGATGAAAAAACTGAGTCTCAGTGATATTAAGGTGTTAGGATTTTATCCAGTCATCCGTTTCTAAAAGCAGGTCCTCAGATCACCTGAGTTGGATCCAAATGATGCCCCAGGGATTTTCATTTTCAATGAATTCCCTGAGTTTGATATACAATAAGTTTAAGACTCAGCATCCTAATGGTCATGAAACAGAAAGCAGTCCCCTGCCCCCAAAGGAACAGTTTTCAACCCAAGAGCACTCAGGGTGGGTGAGTGAGTGAGGGGTGGTTATTGATCGTGAGAATTAGATAATAACCATGGAGAAAGGGGCTCTTGAAAAAATAATACCCTTTTCCAAAGGTAATACATGTACATGGAATAAATAAAAATATACAAAAGAGACAACAGTGAAAAGTAAGTCTGCTTCCCTCCCCTCTCTTCTGGAGGCCCAGTTTTCTTCCCTGGATGCAACCACAGCTGCTGGAGTCTGCTTAAGGAAAGAGACTTTTGGAAATTGAGGAGAGACCTTGCAGGCAATTTGCAACCCTACCCCACCCCCTTGGTAGACAAAATGGTCCCCCCAAAACCATCTATGCCCTAACCGCTGGGTCTTGTGAATATGTCCTGTTACATGGCAAAAGGGACTTTGCAGATGTGATTAGGTTTATGAACCTTGAGATACAAAGATCATCCAAAATTATA
>PVIY010008374.1:0-77280 GCA_004026745.1 Myrmecophaga tridactyla | reverse complement strand
CAACTTGGCCAAGTTGTGGTACCTGTTTATCTGATTGGGCAAGCGCTGGCCTGTCTGTTGCAATGAGGACATTTCATAGGATTAGGTCATGATCATGTCAGCTGCATCCACAGCTGATTCCATTTGTAATCAGCCAAAGGGGAGTGTCTTCTGCAATTAGTGATGCTAAATCTAATCATGGGAAGCCTTTTAAGGAGAATTTAGAGGAGACAGGTCCCATTCCTGCTTCGGCTGGTGAGCCTCTCCTGTGGAGTTCATCCAGACCCTCCATTGGAGTCGTCAGCTTTGCAGCCTGCCCTGTGGATTTTGGACTCTGTGTTCCTGCGGTCCCGTGAGACACTTTTATAAATTTTATATTTGCAAGTGTTCCCTGTTGATTCTGTTTCTCTAGAGATCCCTAACTAATACAGCTGTGGAAAAGCAAGAAGTCTTGAAGACCTCTACAGTTTCCAAATTCTGTCCAGAATGCAGTCAATGATCTACTTGCCAATGGTGTAGTGCCTATGGGCATAGTTACTGGTAACATCTTCCTTGCCTGTGATGAGCTGTTCATGATGGAAGAGCTGGCTGTGGGTGATGAAGTAAGAACTTCATCAATGATAGTACATTTCATGTCTACAAACCCTGCCCTGGGAATGTAATTGCTGGTTCCCGTCTCGCTAAAGAAGGTATTGGATGAGTTACCTACTTCCCCTTGTCATGTCTCTTGGTGTCTGTCCTTTGGGGTGGATACTGTGTTCCAGACAACAAAGCCACCAGAAGGCATTGCCAGTCTGGACATCAACATTGCCTACATGGGTGTAGAGACACTCTCAGTTTGCTACTGAGCATGCTGAACAGATAACAGAGAAGAAGAGAGGTTGTTCCTTCCTATAGCACAACTCTTAGGCTGTCAATATATGGGAACCTACTATAACTGATTTTAATTGTGAAATATATATACAAGAAAATAATAAATTTCCAAGTACCTTTTAACAAGTAGTTATAGAACAGATTTTAAAATATGGGTTACAGTTCCATGATTTTTGTTTTTTCTTCTAGTGGTTCCAAGACACTGGAGACCAACAGAAATATCAATATACTGTTTCAGCAGCCATACTCATTTGTTAAAGTCTATCTTCTCCGTTATACTCCTCCTTCACTCTTCTTTTTTGTGTGAAAATAACATATTAAAAAGCAGTAAATTTCAAAGTACACCACAACAATTAGTTGTAGAACAGATTTCAAAGTTTGGTATGGGTTACAATTTCACTGTTTTAGGTTTTAACTTCTAGCTGCTCTAAGGTACTGGAGACTAAAGAAATATCAGTATAGTGATTCAGCACTTACAGTCATTTGTTAATGAGTATAAACTTGAACTTCTCTGTATAACTCTACCATCACCTTTGATCGTTCTCTCACTCTTTTTTTCTTGACTTTTTAAAAATTGTATAGTATAACATATATACAAAACAAAGAAATAAAAAAGCAATGGTTTTCAAAGCACTCTTCAACAAGTAGTTACAGGGATAGATCTCAGAGTTTGTCATGGGCTACACATGATCCTCTCATATTTTACCTTCTAGCTGCTCCAGAATATAAGTGGTTAGAGGATTTAAATACCTTTTTATCATCACAATCAACTTCTTCTTCTTTTTTTGTGAACAAATAACACAATACAAAAAAAGCTATAAATTTCAAAGCACAGCACCACAATTAGATGTGGAACTTATTTCAGACTTTGACACTGGTTGTAATTTCACGATTTTAGATTTTTATTTCTAGCTGCTTTAAAATACCAGAGACTAAAAGAGATATCAATTTAATGATTCAGCATTCATATTCATTTGTTAAGTCCTATCTTCTATGTTTAATTCCACCACCACCTTTGATCTTTCCATACCTCTCTTTGGGATTGTTTGGGCTATGGAAATTCTAAATTTTTCATATCAGAAGAATCTGTCACTAATATGGAGTAGGGAGATGGAACTATCTGATGTTCTGGAAGGGCTGGCTAGGTTTCAAGGACTTATCTGGACCTGGGACCCATCTGGAGGTTGCAGATTTCTGGAAAGTTACTCTACTGCATGGAATCTTATATATTGCCCTAGGTGTTCTTTAGAATTGGCTGTAATGGTCCTGGTTGGGGGGTGGCAGGTTATGATAGGTAGGAAGATCTACGTGAAGCTTGCATAAGAGCAACTTCCCAAGTAGCCTCTCGACTCTATTTGAACTCTTTCTGTCACTGTTACTTTATTAGTTGTACTTCTTTCCCTCCTTTTGGTCAGGATGTAATTGTTGATCCCTCAGTGCCAGGTCTGGATTCACCCCTAGGAGACCTCTCCTATGTCACCAGGGAGACTTTCACCCTTGGATGTCATGTCCCATGTAGGGGGGGAAGGCAATGATTTCACCTGCAGAGTTGGGCTTAGAGAGACTGAGGCCACATCTTAGCAACAACAGATGTCCTCCAGAAGTAACAGAATATAGGCATGCCTATAGGTAGTCTAAGCTTCTCTGTTACCTACATAAGCTTCACAGGAGTAAGTCTCATGATTGATGGCATGGCCTATTGATTTGGGTGTCCCTAAAGTTTGACACAGTATCACAGGGTTCCCTGATGGTAAGGTTTAATAGTTCCATAGTCTTTCTCTCCTCCCTCAGGGGACTATGCCAATACTTTTTGATTATCTGCTTAATATACTCTAGGATGTTTCCAGGCATTACAATAATCTATACAAGACTCTTTCTTATTCTGTGCTTCCTGTGTTCAGCTGTTCAAATGAGCTGTACAGATAGGTTGAAGTAGATTATGCACTACAGAAAATTTCATTTCCAGATCAAATAAACCTTTCTTCCATTGGTCTCAAAGAGTATGTGTGGTTCTAAAATAGAGACACTGTCTTCCTTACCCCTTATAACTAATTTTTATAAGTTGATCTTGTATCCAGCAAATTTGCCGAACTCATTTATTAGCTTTAATTATTTTGGGGGGTGTTCTAGTTTGCCAGCTGCCAGAATGCAATGTATCAGAAATGGAATGGCTTTTAAAAAGGGGAATTTAATAAGCTGCTAGTTTACAGTTCTAAGGCTGAGATAATGTACCAGTTAAAGCAAGTCTATAGAAATATCCAATCAAAGGCATCCAGGGAAAGACACCTTGGTTCAAGAAGGCTGATGAAGTTCAGGGTCTCTCTGTCATGTGAGAAGGCACATGGTGAACAGGGTCAGGGTTTCTCACTCATCTGAAAAGACCTGTGGTGAACACAGCATCATCTGCTAGCTTTCTCTCCTGGCTTCCCTTCACAAAGGTCCCCAGGAGGCATTTTCTTTCTTCATTTCCAAAGGTCGCTGCCTGATGGACTCTGCTTCTCATGGCTGTGTCATTCTATTCTCTCTGAATCTTCTGCTTTCTCCAAAATGTTTCCTCTTTTATAGGATCCCAGTAAACTAAGCAAGACCCACCCAAGTGGATGAAGACATGCCCCCACTTAATCCAGTTTAACAACCACTCTTGATTAAATCACATCTCCAGGGAGATGATCTAATTACAGTTTCAAACATACAATACTGAATAGAAGAAATGGCTGCCTTTACAAAATGGGGTTAGGATTAAAACATGGCTTTTCTAGGGTACATACATCATTTCAAGCCAGCACTGGGGGATTCTTTAAGGGTTTCTATATATAAGATCATGCCATGTGCAAATAGATAGTTTTACTTCTCTCTTTCCAATGGATGGCCTTTGTTTCTTTTTCTTGCCTCATTTTCCTGGCTAGAACTTCCACTACAATATTGAATAGAAGTGGGGAAAGCAATTATCCTTGTCTTGTTTCTAGTTTTGGCAGAGGTGGGGGGGTGTTTTACCATTATGATGGTAGTTGTTTGTTTTCCAAGAAACCCCTTTTCCTTCATTTTATTAATGTATTTTATTACACTGATTTATTTGCTTATGTTGAAACATATAAGCAATTGAATACATTTGATCCCTTGATCACAGAAAAAAATCTTTTTTTTCTAAGCTGCTGGATTCAATTTGCTAGTTGCTTGATGATGATTTTTTCATCTATATTCATAAAGAATATTGCTTTGTAGCTTTCTGTGGTGTCCTCTCTGACTTTGGTATCAAGTTAATACTGGTCTCATAAAATGAGTAAGGGTGTGTATGTCTCTGTTTTATTTTTGGAAGAATTTGAAAAGTGCTGGTGTTATGAATTCACCAATAAAGCCATATGACCTTGAGTTTGCTTGGTTGGAAGTTATTTGATTATGGATTTAATTTTTTTTATCTGTCAAGGGTCTATTCTGATTTTTATCTCTTCTTGAGTCACTTTTGATAATTTATATGTTTCTAGGAATTCATCCATTTCATCTAGCTCATCTAATTTGTTAGCATGCAGGTGTTCATAATATTATAATACTCTGTTTAAATCATTTTCATTTCTGTAAGGTATGTAATAATTTACCTGCTTTCATTCTTGATTTTGGTAATTTGAGTCTTTTCTCTTTTCTTCCCTCTGTTAATTTAACTAAAGGCTTATCAATTTTGAAGATATTCTCAAAGACTGACCCTTTGTTTTGCTGATTCTCCTTATTGTTTTCTATTCCCCTTGCATTATTTTGCTCTAATCTTTTTAAAAACATTTTTATTATGAAATATATAAAAATATATTTTTTATTATGAAAAATCAATGAATTTCAAAATACTTTGTAATAAGTAATTATAGAACAAATTTCAGAATTTGGTATGGGTTACAGTTCTGTAATTCTAGATTTTCCTTCTAGTTGTTCCAAGACATGGGAGACTAAAAGAAGTGCCAATATAATGATGCAGCAATCATACTCATTTGTTAAACCCTATCTTCTCTGTTATAACTCTTCCTTCTCTTTGATCCTTCTCCTAATCTTTAGGGGTATTTGGGCTATGCCCATTCTAAATTTTTCATGTTGGAAAGGGCTATTGATAATTGGGGGTAGGAGGATAGAACTCATTGATGTTCTTGGAGAGGCTGAACCCTCTGGATTTCACTACTTATCTGGCCTAGGAAACATTCTGGAGGTTATAGACTTTTGGAAAGTAATCTTAGTGAATTAGGATTTTGTAGAATCTCAGATAAGGCCTTAGGTATTCTTCAGGGTTGACAGGAATGTTTTTTTGTTTTTTTAATATTTTATTTTTAACTTTTTTATTGTAAAGTATAACATATATACAAAACAAAGAAATAAAAAAGCAAAAGTTTTCAAAACACTCTTCAACAAGTAGTTACAGAACAGATCCCAGAGTTTGTCATGGGCTATCATATGATCCTCTCATATTTTCCCTTCTAGCTGCTCCAGAATATAGGAGGGTACAGGGCTTAAATACTTTTTTATCATCACAATTGACTTTTTTCCTTCTTTTTTTGTGAAAAACAGCATATATACAAAAAAGCTATACATTTCAAAGCACACACCACAATTATTTGTAGAACATATTTCAGAGTTTGACATGGGTTACAATTTCCCAATTTTAGGTCTTTACTTCTAGCTGCTCTAAAACACTGGAGAATAAAAGAGATATCAATTTAATGATTCAGCATTAATATTCATATATTAAATCCTATCTTTTATGTATAATTCCACTATCACCTTTGATATTTCCATCCCTCTCTTTAGGGGTGTTTGGACTACATCCATTCTAAATTTTTCATATTGGAAGGGTCTGTCACTAATATGGGGTAGGGAGATGGAACTATTTGATGTTCTCCCACGTTGCCAGTGAGACTTTCACCCCTGGATGTCATGTCCCACGAAGGGGGAAAGACAATAATTTCACTTGCAGAGTTGAGCTTAGAGAGAGACAGGAATGCTTTTATTTGGGGTTTGGCACACCATGGTAATTAGCAATATCTAACTGAAGCTAGTGTAAGAGAAGTCTCCAGAACAGCCTCTCAACTCCATTTGAGTTCTTTTAGCTACTGATACCTTATTTTTGTTACATTTCTTTTCCTACTTTTAGGATAATTTCTAGAAGTCATGTCCCACATTGCCAGGGAGATTTTGCCTCTGGATATCACATAGGGGGAAGATTAATGACTTTACTTGAAGAGTTGGCCTTAAAGAGAGAGAGAGGACACATCTGGGCACAAAAGAGGTGTTTTTATCAGAAAAGGATGCTGAATTTTGTCAAATGCTTGTCCAGCATCAATTGAGATGATCATATGATTTTTCCCTTTCAGTTTGTTAATGTGCTGTACATTAATTGATTTTCTTGTGTTGAGCCATTCTTGCATTCCTTGTATAAACCTCACTTGGTCATGGAGTATAATTCTTTTAGTGTGCTGTTGGATTTAATTTGCTAATATTTTATTGAGAAATTTTGCATCCATGTTCATTAGGAAGATTGGACTGTAGTTTTCCTTTCTTATACCATCTTTACCCAGTTTTGGTATTAAAATGATATTAGCTTCATAAAATGAGTTAGGTAGATTTCCTTTTTCCTCAATTTTTTGGAAATGTTTAAGCAGGATTGCTGTTAGTTCTTCATGGAATGTTTGATTAAATTCCCCTGTGAAACCATCTGGTCATGGATTTCCTTTGTAGGAAGCTTTTTGATGACTGATTGAATTGCTCTACCTGTGATTGCTTTGTTGAGATCTTTTATTTCTTCCTGAGTCAGTGTAGCTTGTCTCCAGGAACTTGTCCATTTTATCTAAGTTATCTAGTTTGTTAGTGTATAGTTGTTCATAGTATCCTCTTATGATTTCTTTTATTTCTTCAGGGTCTGTGGCAAAACACCCCTTCTTATTTCTGATTTTGTTTATTTGCATCCTCTCTCATTTTTTCTTTGTCAGTCTTGCTAGTGACCCAACAATTTCATTGATTTTCTCAAAGAAGCAGTGTTTGGTTTTATGGATTCTTTCTATTGTTTTTTTGTTCTCCTTTTCATTTATCTCTGTTTTAATATTTGTATTTCTCTTCTTCTATTTGCTTTGGGTTGAGTTTGCTGTTCTTTCTCAAGTTCCTCCAGGTGTGCTGTTAAGTCCTCAATTTTTGCTCTTTCTTGCTTTTTAATATAGGCATTTAGGGCAATAAATTTCCCTCTCAGCACACACTTTGCTGCATCCCATAAGTTCTGATAAGTAGTATTCTCATTTTCATTCATCTGCAGATAGCTACTGATTTCTCTAGCAATTTCTTCTTTGACCCACTTGCTGTTTAAGAGTGTGTTGTTTAATCTCCATATATCTGTGAAGGTTCCTGTTATTTGGTGGTTATTGAGATCCAGTTTCATCCCATTGTGATCAGAGAAAGTGCATTGAATAATTTCAATATTTTTAAATTTACAAAGACCTGTTTTGTGCCCCAGCATATGATCTATCCTGGAGAATGTTCCATGAGCACTAGAGGAGAATGTATAAACTTGTACTTTGGGGTGCAATGACCTATATATGTCTATTCGGTCTAATTCATTTATCAAGTTATTTAACTTCTCTATTTCCTTGTTAATCTTCTGTCTGGTTGTTCTGTCTATAGAGGAGAGTGGTGTATTGAGTCTCTTACTATTATTGTTGAAGCATCTATCACTCCCTTCAGTTTTGCCAATGTCCATCTCATGTAGTTTGGAGCTCCCTGATTGGGAGCCTAAATGTTTATCATTGTTATATCTTCTTGGCAAATTGACCATTTAATTAGTATAGTGACCTTCTTTGTCTCTTATGATGTGTTTACATTTAAAGTCTACTTTGTCATATATTAGTATAGCTACTTCTGCTTTCTTTTGGTTGCAACTTGCATGGAAAATCTTTTTCCATCCTTTCACTTTCAATCTATTTGTATCTTTGTGTCTCAGATGAGTTTCTTGTAAGCAGCACATAGTTGGATTATGTTTCTTAATCCATTCTGCCAATCTGTATCTCTTAATTGGTAAGTTTAGTCCATTAACATTCAAAGTTATTACTGAAAATGCATTTCTTGATTCATCATCTTATCGTTTTCATTTTATTTGTCAGATCTATATATTCTTTTCCTTCTTTGTCTTTGTATTGCTTAAATAACCCTTAGAATCTTCAATTCTGTGCCCTCCTCCTGACCTCCCTGTCCCGTTTTTTTTTTTCAGCCAGAAGAGCTCCTTTTAGTATTTCTTGTAGGACCAGTCTCTTGTTGACAAATCCTTTCAGGAATTCTTTGTGAAAACTTTAATCTCTCCCTCAATTATGAAGGACAATTTGGCTGAGTACAGAATTCTTGGCTAGAAGTCTTTCTGTTTCAGGATCTTGAGTATATCATACCACTGCCTTCTCACCTCCATGGTGCTAGTTGTGTAGTCTGAATTCAGTCTTATTTGATTTCCTTTGTATGTAGTCGATTGTTTTCCTCTTGTCACTTTCACAATTTTCTGCTGCTCTTCAACATTTGACAGACTGATTAGTATATGTCTTGTCAAAGACCTATTTGGATTTATTCTGCTTGGAGTTCTTTGGGCTTCTTTGACTTGGATATTTATGTTCTTTATGAGGGTTGAGAAGTTTCCCCCCATTATATCCTCAACTACTCTTCCTAGCCTTTTACTCCTCTCTTCTCCTTCTGGGACACAAATGATTCTCATATTTGTGTGCTTTGTTTTGTCTATCATTTCCCTGAGTTCCTATTTAATTTTTTCCATCCTTTTTGCCATTTGCTGTTTTGAGTCTTCAAAGTCAATGATCTTATCCTCTATATCACTTATTCTTTCTTTTGTTTCTTCAAATCTGGTGTTGTGTGCCTTTAGTATATTTTTTATTTGGTCAACAGCATCCTTAATTTCTGTGATAGCTGCTATTTTTCTACTTATTCTTTCAAATTTGTCTTTATACTCTTCTACTATCTTCTTGATTTCTTTTATGTCATTTGCTATCCACTTATTTTATTAAGTAGAGTTGTATGAACACCTTTGGTTAGTTGTTCCAATGTCTGTTTCTCCTCTGATATTTTAATTTGGTCATTAAGTAGGGCTATTTCTGTCTGCATTGTGATATGCTTATTGATATTCTGCTGTCTTCATCACATGTAAGTATCTTGATTAATTTACTTTGGGCATGGATTTCTTTCAGTAGTTGAAGGCCTTGTGTTAGCAGGATGGTTGTAGATCAAGAAGCAGGGCACGGGGTGGGTACTCAGTGTGGTGATTTGTTTCAGGGCAGGTACAGGTGCACATTGGGGATGTTACACTGATGCTTGTGAATTGGTGGTTTAACCCTGGTGTGCACTGGTCTCACTTGTCTTTTAAATAATATAGGAAAATAAGAGGTTTTACAAATCAGAAACACATCAACAGGGATTTTACATTTACCTATGTAGTTACCTTTATCAATGTTCTTTATTTCATTGTAAACCTTCAAGCTACTCTTTAGTGTCCTTTTATTTCAGCCTGAATGACTTCCTTTAGCATTTCCCATAAGTGATGTCAATAGTGGTGAATGTTCTCAGTTTTTATTTATTTGGGAATGTCTTAATTTCTTCCTAATTTTGAAATGATGTTTTTACTAGATGTATAATTCTTGTTTGATATGTATATTGGTTTGCTAAAGCTACTTGAATACAATATACAAGAAATGGAATGGCTTTTATAAAGAAAATTTATTACATTACAAGTTTACAATTCTAAGGCCAGAAAAATGTCCAAATTAAAGCATCCAGGGAAAGATACCTTGCCTCAAGAAAGGCCAAATCTGTCACATGGGAAGGCATGTGGCTGGCATCAGTTGGTCCTTGTTCCCAGTTCCATTTCTTCCAGATTCTGATGTCAGTGGTTTCCTCTCTAAATGTCTGTGGGCTTTCACTTCCTCCCTCTGGGACACAACTCTGCATTCTGGCTTGCTAAGCATCTCGTAGGAAGGCACCTGGTGATGTCTGCTGGACTCTTCCCATGTCTAGTTACCTGCTCTCTCTGTTGGCACTCATAACATCCATGTCTCTGTTGGCTCTGAAGCAGCTGTTCTTCAAGCATCTGCATCTGAGGTTTCTCCAAAATGTTTCACCTTTTAAAGGACTCTAGTAAATTAATCAAGATCCACCTTGAATGGATGGAATCTCATCTCCATCTAATTAAAAGTCCACAATCACAATTGTGTGTGTCATATTTCCATGGAAACCATCTAGTCAAAGTTTCCCACCCTAAGCAATAAATCTGGCCCCACAAGATTGGATCAGGATTAAAATATGGCTTTTCTGGGGTACATTATAGTTTCAAAGTAGCAAAACAGTACTAAGAATATGTGTCATCTGGCCTCCATTTTTTTTCCTGATGAAAATTCAGTTGCTAATCTGATGGATGACACTTTTGTGTGGTGCTTTTAAGATTATTTCTTTGTCTTACAGCAGTTTAATTGTAATATGTAGCTGTGGGTCTCTTTGAAGTTATTCCACTTGGAGTTGATTGAGCTTATTCAATGAATAGTCTTGTTTTCCTTCAAATTTGGAAGGTTTCTGGCCATTATTTCTTCAAATACTCTTTCTACCGTTTTCTCTCCTCTCTGTCTTAACTCCCATTATGTGTATATCAGTACACTTGATGGTGTACCATAGGTCTTTTAGCCTCTGTTCATTTCTTAAAAAGTATGTCTTCTTTTTTTTCCTCAAAGGGATAATCTCTCAATTGATCTGTCTTCATGTTCACTGATTCTTTCTTCTGCCTGCTCTTATCTGTTGTTAAAAGCCTCTAGTGAATATTTCATTTCAGCTTTTGTCCTTTTCAGCTCCAAAATCTCTTTTTGCTTCTTTTGTAATTTCTATCCCTTTATTAATATTCTCTGTGGGTGACACCTAGTTATCATGGTTTCCTTTCATTCTGTTTACATGGTTTCTTTTAGCTCTTTGAGCATATTTTAAATAATTGATTCATAGTTTTTGTCTAATAACTCCAGTGTCATGGCTTCCTCAGGGACAGTTTCAATTAATTTACTTTTTCCTCTGTTTATGTTCCATATTTACTGTTTCCTTGCATGCCTTGTATTTTTTGTTATAAATTGGACACTTTGAACATTAAAGTATGGGAACTCTGAAAAATTAGATTCAACCTCTTCCTCAGGATTTGTTGGTGCTGCTTGTTGTATCATTAGTATCATAAGTGACTTTCTGAACTGATATTGTAGCATCTATATTATTTGTCATGTGTGGCTACTGAAATCTGTTTCATAAGCTTAGTCATCAGCTAAAGAGTTGATGTATTCTTTTAAACACTTGAAATAACAATGATGACAACAACAATAATAACAAAACCTCCCAGTCTTTCCAGATTGGGATTATGGTGTGTTATAATATACCTTCATCATTCAACCAGCAGTTTAAAATTCTCCCTTATCCTTTATTTCCTGCTCAGGCACAGCCTCATGGTCAGCCAGTAAAAACTTATGATCATCGGGCGGGCCATGGTAGCTCAGCAGCAAGAACGCTTGCCTGCCATGCCAGAGGACCCGGGTTCGATTCCCGGTGCCTGCCCATGTAAAAAAAAAAGTAAAAAAAAAAAAATTTATGATCGTCTCAGTTTTTTACAAGCACAAATCCAACCCTGAGCATGTCTGTGGTCTTCTAGAGTTCCTGGAGTTTGTGGGGACTTTTGAAATCCATTATTCTTCCAATTATTCTTCCAAGTCTGCCATTTCCCAACCTCTTCTGCCAATAATTTTGGTTAGTTTATGATTTTCCCCGATTGTTATCCTTTACCTCAGGTGATAGTGATTAGTACATTTTCCTATAAATGTTTTTGACAAATGCCTTTTGGGTGACTGTCTCAGCCCTCAAAGAGTCCAAGTTAGGGTCCTTGACCCTGTCCCTTGGGGGGGGCAACAGAAAGGTTAAAACAAACAATTCTCTAAGTCTAATGTCCATTCTGCCTTCTCCATTACTGTTTGTCTATACCAGAAATGTGGAATGTTGTGTTCAAGGCTGCTGCAGCTTGAAGAGTGGGGTATGAGACCAGGGTAAGTTAAAATCCCACAGTTATCTTACTTAGATTGGCTCTTTTTTCTTGATTAAACTTTGTACTGGTTGCTGTCAACTTCGGATAAGTTTCCAGAGCTCTGAAAGAGTTGTTTCTGACATCTTTTACAAATTTGTTAATTGCTTTTGTGTTGGGATGGAGTTTTGGTTTTTCCTATTCTGCCATTTTTGCTTATGCCCTTCCTCACCCCTGCTTTTATTTTATACTTGTCCTTTTATAAATTGGTCAGGCAATAACTTTTTTAAAAAACTTTTTTATTGTATAGTATAACATATATACAAAGCAAAGAAATTAAAAAGAAATAGTTTTCAAAACACTCTTAGGCAATATATTTTAAAATAAAAAAATACATAAATACTTTGTCTTATAAGTTCCATTTTTGGAGCTATCTATTATAAGATTTATTTATCCTATAAAGTACTAGTGTGTATATAACCATAAGTTATTTGCAGCAACTACTGACTTTCTTCTTTTATAGTACACTTATAGACAAAGAAGAAAAGAGTTATATATATCGTTTTTAAAGACATGCAATTTGACTGAAGTGCTGACCTGAGCCTGCAGATAAAGCAAAGCTTGAGAAACAGAAGCTATAAAGAAAAGATGATATGTAGGAATACTTATAGTTTGTCCTGCAGGGTGGCAGGTAATAAAGATATTGTCTATGGTTCATCTAAAAAATGTTTAAGTATAATTATATTATTGAAAGTTACAAAAGATAAGTAACAGAGACATTGAAAATAGTTAAAGTACCACATTGGAAAAATGGTGTAGGCACTGGGTGGTGATATGAGCTAAACCCTCACCTATCAGAACAGGAAGGCTTCAGATAATATCTCTAACTGATGTATTGATAAATAATAGAGTATACATATTGTGTTAGTTAGATTCAGTTGTCAACTTGGCCAGGTGAGCATACCTAGTCTTGTTGCTGCGGACATAAGCCAACGGTACGTGAACCTCATCTGTTGCCAATTACATCTGCAGTCAGCTAGGAGGCGTGTCTGCTGCAATGAGTGACATTTGGCTTAATTGGCTGGTGCTTAAATGAGAGAATGCAACATAGCACAGCCTAAGCAGCTCGGCATTCCTCATCTCAGTACTTGCAGCTCAGCCCAGGCCTTTGGAAATGGAGAAAGAAGTCACCCCGGGGAAAGCTGTTGGAACCCAAGGGCCTGGAGAGAAGACCAGCAGAGACCATCCTGTGCCTTCCACGTAAGAAAGAGCCTCAGTGGAAAGTTAGCTGCCTTTTCTCTGAAGAACCAACAAAATAAATCCCCTTTTATTAAAAGCCAATCCGTCTCTGGTGTGTTGCATTCTGGCAGCTAGCAAACTAGAGCACATATTATATAAGATGTGGAGTTAATCACTTTGAGATACAGAACTAGAAACCTTTTAGAAGATTTAAATATAGAATCATTTAGGGAGCAGGATTGGGAGCAATGAAGGAATAGGGCAGGGGAATGATTTTCAATAAAATACCATTTGTTAGTGTGTGATTTTTCAATCATGTGCATAGATTTCTGGTATAAAATTGAAAGTTCAGTGAAAGAAGAAACCAAGTTGTGTTCAGGGGTCCCCAAGACCACCCTCAGGTGCAGGGATTTACTAGAAGGGAACAAAATTTTAGCAAAACTGTTGTGCTTTATGACTGTGAGGGGATACAGATTAAAATGAGCCACAGAAAGAGGTACATAAGGCAGGAGGTACAGAGGCCAGGAACAAGTGTCCAGTTGCTCTCTACCAGTAGACACATATGGACAGCATTCAATTCTCCAAGCAATACACAAAATATTGCCAATCAGAGAAGCTAACTTGAACCTTTGCATCCAGGATTTTCATTGGGAGTTGGTCATATAGACAAGGAATGCCCAAATGGCTGACTTTACTCAGTCTATCTTCTCCAGATGTCAAGCTGATTCCACATGGCTGAAGGACCTCACTATAAATCACATTGTTAATGTAAACTATTTAGCATGGCTTAAGGCCTCAGGTAAGCAATGATATTTTTCTCAGGCAAGGTATTGCAAGAGTTTAAAGATTATCTCTCAAGAACAAGGTAAGGTCCAAATCTTTTGTTGGCATATGCATACTTTGGACAACACATGCCTACTGATTTAATAATGTACTGCACACAAGTGATTGTGAATATGTATGTAGAAAATGAACAATCTAATTCATTGCTTTTGGGAATGTAAATTGCTTTAGCACTTTGGAAAGTAATCCAGTGTGTGTGTATGTGTGATTATAAATCATTTATTTATATTAGATTACATTTTTATATGCACATACATATTCTATCCAAGTATTCATATATTACATTATATACACACACATATATATATATATACTTTTTATTTTTTTAATTTTACTAAGATTACAACCCAATCACAAAGAAGAGGTTTGGAATTATACACATATATTTTTAACATACAATGTTTCCCAACAGAAATTAAAACTAATAAAGTTATAAGTAAAAAGATGCTCATTGAGCTATTAGATTTATTTATTTATTTATTGACAAGCCAAAGCAACATAAAAACATGGACATTCTTAATGTATAAACATTCCATATATGGGTACACTCAATGACTCACAATATCATCACATAGCAGTATATTCATCACCATGATCATTTTTAGAACATTTGCATCACTCTAGAAAAAGAAATAAAAAGAAAAAAGAAAAAACTCATACATATCATACCCCTTACCCTTCCCTATCATTGACCACTAGAATTTCCATTTACCAAATATGTTTTAACCTTTTACCCTACTTTTATTTCTATACCCCTTATCACTCCCTTTCATTGATCACTAGTATTTCAATCTATTCAATTTGTTTTAATATTTGTTCCCCCATTATACATTCATTTTTAATCAATATTTTTTACTCATCTGTCCATATCTTAGATAAAAGGAGCATCAGACACAAGGTTTCAGAATCACATAATCACATTGTGAAAGCTATATCATTATACACTCATCTTCAAGAAACAGTTCTACAGTTCCAGGCACTTCCCTCTAGCCTCTCTAATACATCTTAAACTAAAAAGAGGATATCTATATAATGCATAAGAATAGCCTCCAGGATAACCTCTTGACTCTGAAATCTCTCAGCCACTGACATTTATTTTGTCTCATTTCTCTCTTCTCCCTTTTGGTTGGTAATGTTTTCTCAATCCCTTGATGCTGAGTCCCAGCTCATTATAGGATTTCTGTCCCACATTGCCAGGGAGGTTTACACCCCTGGGAATCCTGTCCCATGTAGAGAGGGGGAGGGCAATGAGTTTGCTTGCCATGTTGGTTGAGAGAGCGATAGGCTACACAAAAGAAGTTCTCTGGGAGTGATGCTTAGATCTTATTTTAAGTAGGCTTAGCCTATCCTTTGCAGGGATGTTTTATATGAACAAACCCCAAGATTGAGGGCTTGGCCTATTAATTTGGTTATCCCCACTGCTTGTGAGACTATCAAGAACTCTCCACTTGGAGAAGTTGAATTTCCCCCTTTCTTGCCATTCCCCCAAGGGGACTTTGCACATACTTTTTTATTTACTGTTCATTCACTCTGGGATTAATTGAGTATCACACTTAACAAACCTACAAAATCTCATGCCCTATTCAAGGTTCCATATACTTATGGTGTTCAATTAACCTGTCCATATAAGTTATATTAGGAAATGCACTAACCACAATATAATTTCATACCAAATAAACATTTTTTGCTTTAGTCTCACACAGAAGTTGAAGTTTTAAAATATGAATGACCATCTATTTTCAACACTCTGCAATATTGACATTGCTTTGTTCTTCCTCTTGCAAATACATTTTTTAATTTGTACATTTAGTCACTATCATTGTATACTCTAGGCATTTCTAGATTATACCATCTCAGTCTTTATTGTCTTCTTTCCTTCTGGTTTCCTGTGTGCTCCTAGCCCTCATCCCTCTATCATTCTCACATTCAGCTTCATGCAGTATACCTACATTATTGTACTACAATCAGCTAATATTGTACTCTCCATTTCTGAATTTTTAAAATCAGTCCTGTTGCACAGTCTGTATCCCTTCAGTTCCAATTACCCAATATCTACCCTATTTCTACCTCCTATCTTTTCTTAACTGAAATTCTCCAAGTTCATTCATTAATGTTAGTTCATATCAGTGAGATCATACAGTACCTGTCTTTTTTTATGGCTAATCTCACTTAGAATAATGTCCTTAAGGTCCATCCACTTTGCTACATACTTCATGATTTTATTCTGTCTTACAGCTGCATAATATTCCATTGAATGTATATAGCATAGCTTGTTTAGCCACTCATCTGTTGATGGACATTTGGGCTGTTTCCATCTCTTGGTAATTGTAAAAAAAAAAAAATGCTGCTATAAACGTTGGTGTGAAAATGTCCGGCTGGGTCCTTGTGCTCATGTCCTCTGATTGCCAGATCATATGGCAATTAATATACTTAGCTTCCTGAGGAATTCCAAACTGTCTCCCACAGTGGTTGCACCATTTTACATTCCCACCAACAGTGGAGAAGTGTGCTTTTTTCTCCATGTCCTCTCCAGAACTTGTCATTTTCTATTGTATTGATAAAGGTCATTCTTGTGGGTGTGAGATGATATCTCATTGTGGTTTTGATTTGCATTTCCCTAACAGCCAGAAAAGTTGAACGTCTTTTTATGTGCCTTTTTAGCCATTTGTATTTCCTCTTCTGAGAAGTGTTTGTTTATGTTTTTGCCCATTTTGTAATTGGGTTGTTTGCCTTTTTGTTATTGACTTGAATGATCTCTTTATGTATTCTGGGTACTAGACCCTTATGTGATATGTCATTTCCAAATATTGCCTCCATTGTGTAGGCTGTTATTTTACTTTCTTTACAAAGTTCTTTGATGCACAAAAGTGTTTAATTTTGAGTAGCTCCATTTATCTATTTCTTTTTTCAATGCTTGTGCTTTGGGTGTAAGATCAAGGAAACTGCCTCCTATTATAAGATTTATAAGATATTTCCCTACATTTTCTTCTAAAAGTTTTATGGCCTTAGATCTAATGTTTAGGTCTTTGATCCATTTTCAGTTAATTTTTTATAGAGTGTGAGATATGGATCCTCTTTCATTCTTTTGTATGTGATATCCAGTTCTCCAAGCACCATTTATTGAAGAGACAATTATGTCCCAGCTAAGCTGGCTTGACTGCCTTATCAAAGATCAATTGTCCATAGGTGAGAGGGTCTATATCTGAACACCCTATTTAATTCCACTGGTCAATATATCTAGATTTATGGGAGTACCATGCTGTTTTGACTACTGTGGCTTCATAATGCACCTTAAAGTCAGGTATTGTGAGACCTCCGACTTCATTTTTCTTTCTCAAGATACTTTTAGCTAATCAGGGCACCCTGCCCTTCCAGATAAATGTGGTTTTTGGTTTTTCTATTTCTGAAAAGTAAGTTTTGGGGATTTTAATTGGTATTTCATTGAATCTATAAATCAATTTAGGTAGAATTGACATCTTAACAATACTTAGTCTTCCAATCCATGAACACAGTATGCCCTTCCATTTATTTATGTCTTTTGTGATTTCTTTTAACAATTTCTTGTAGTTTTCTTTGTAAAGGTCTTTTGTATACTTAGTTAAATTTGTTCCTAAATATTTTATTCTTTTGGTTGCAATTGTAAATGGAAATTTTTCTTGATTTTCCCCTCAGATTGCTCATTAGTAGTGTATAGAAACACTACAGATTTTTGAGTATTGATCTTGTAACCTACTACTTCGCTGTACTCATTTATTAACTTTAGTAGTTTTGATGTGGATTTTTAGGGGTTTTTGACATATAGTATCATATCATCTTCAAACAGTGAGAGTTTTACTTCTTCCTTTCCAATTTTGATGTCTTGTATTTCTTTTTCTTGCCTACTTGCTCTGGCTAAAATTTCCAACACACTGTTGAATAACAATGGTGATAGTGGACATCCTTGTCTTGTTCCTGATCTTAGGGGGAAAGCTTTTAGTTTTTCCCCATTGAGGATGATGTTAGTTGTGGGTTTTTATATATTCCCTTTATCATGTTGAGAAAGTTTCCTTCTATTCCTATCCTTTGAAATGTTTTCAACAAGAAAGGGTGTTGAATATTGTCAAATGTCTTTCTGCATCAATTGATATGATCATGTGGTTTTTCTGCTTTGATTTGTTGATATAGTGTATTATATTAACTGATTTTCCTATGTTGAACCATTCATGCATACCTGGAATGAATCCCACTTGATCACAGTGTATAATTCTTTTAATGCACTACTGGATTCGAATAACAAGAATTTTTTTGAGGATTTTTGCATCTACATTCATTAGAGAGATTGGTTTGTAATTTTCTTTTCTTGTAGTATCTTTGCCTGGCTATGGTATGAGGGTGATGTTGGCTTCATAGGTAGCCTTCCCTTGCCAGGATTTCCCTATGGAACAGGGGAGAAGAAAGGGCACTGTGCAGGATTAAGAAATGACAGATACAAGAAGTTAGTTAAGTGGGGTCAGGGGACTCAAGCTCATCAGGAGCAAGAGTAACAAATAAACTGACATCCACAATATTTTTTGTGCTCTTACATGGGAACTGCTTTAGGGAGTATAACAAAGCAAGATTATTTTAAATATCTGTCATGCCTGCAAAGCTACAAAGTTTGGTTCATGGTTCCTGTCCCAGGAACCTTTATTACTTATCCGAATGTTTTCTATACAGCTCTCTTTGGGCTCCAGAGTCAGCGTCCTTGAAAGCAGAGTGAGCAATGACTAACCTGCCTGAAACTGCAGAGGCAGAGCTTTCTCACAGTAAGGCCAGATTAGATAAGGTGTGTACAGGCTGGACCTCATTTCACAGGAGAAGAAGGGGCCATGCCTCCAAGGTTATTCTGATGTGGCTCTGCCAACAGTCAGAGGTCTGCTTCTGGGCCCCAACATCTCCCCCTTTTTTATTTCTTATGAAGAGTCTAAGTTTCCTCCTGATGGCCACCTTGCAACTGTGCCTGTCTTAGGTTGTTACTCCTCTGAAGAATCTTACCCATCATTGGCTAACCAGCCATCTTCCAGGGCCAAGCAGGGTGATGTAAGGTGAGGGAGGGGCAACACCCACCAAGATGGTCCAATTTGTCTCCTTGACAGCCTATGCCTCCTGGCCTTTAAATTAAACCACTGCAGATTTCAACACATTTAGTCTATCAACAAATTTAATATCTAAATCCTTTTCATTTTCATAGCGCTAGCATGACAGAGGTTAAGGCAGCAGCCCTTAATTTGGATTCACATTGCTTTCTTTGAACGCATGTCCAGACTATGCATAAAAGACAAAAGAGAAGAATTAATATCACTATTAAGTTAATAGTAAATCCTTCTATGTTTTTAATCACGGTGCTAGTTTGAAAGGATGTGTGGACCCTAGAAAAGCCATGTTTTAATCAAAATCCCATTTTGTAAAGGCAGAATAATCCCTGTTCAATACTGTATGTTTGAAACTGTGATTGGATTGTCTCCCTGGATGATGTGATTTAGTCAAGAGTGGTTTTTAAACTGGATTAGGTGATGACATGTCTCCACCCATTTGGGTGGGTCTTGACTGGTTTACTGGAGTCCTATAAAAGAGGAAACATTTTGGAGAATGGGAGATTTGGAGAGAGCAGAGAATGCTGCAGTACTATGAAGCAGAGAGTCCACCAGCTAGTGACCTTTGGAGATGAAGAAGGAAAATGCCTCCTGGGGAGCTTCATGAAACCAGAAGCCAGGAGACAAAGCTAGTAGATGATGCCATGTTCACCATGTGCCCTTCCAGCTGGCAGAGAAGCCCTGACTGTGTTCGCCATGTGTCCTTCCACTTGAGAGAGAAAACCTGAACTTCATTGGTCTTCTTGAACCAAGGTGACTTATGGATAGTTCAACTACAGACATCCAAGTAAGGATCAAATTAAGTGTTTTTCTTTCCTTGCCTGACTCCTTAAGAGTGTCCTGTGTTAACTTTTTAGTTTGCCCCCATGAAGGTGGCTTAGCTTGTTGGGGGCAGGACATTACCACACATTGTTCCTTCTGTGCTTTCCTGCTCATATCTTGGCTTGATTCTTCTAGAAGGAATCCAGAACAATGGCTGTCCATCATCTGTGGAAACAAAAGCATATCCTTTTCCCCACACTTTTACCCATCCAGGTTTCCATTCATTTGTATCTAAATCTTTCCACCAAATAGGTGGTTATAAAAATCGCTTGTGTAATACCTTTGACCAATGTTTTTCTGCTGCTGTTTCAGAGCCTTCTCCTCTAATATTCAAAAAATTTAATGTTATCATAGCTTGGCTACATTGATTTCTAGGAGTAGGAGAGAATATCTCCCCATTTCCCCCTTTTTGTTTTTGAAATTAAATTTTGATCACTTGATGAGCTCTTTCTATAATAGCTTGACCTTGTGGGCTATATGGAATTCCTGTCACATGATTTATGTTCCATAATTGAAAAAAATGACTGAATTTTTAGATATATGAGCTGGTCCATTATCTATTTTTATTTGTGAAGGAATTCTCATATGTCCAAAACATTCCAGAAAATGAGCAATAACATGTTTAGCTGTTTCTCCACTTAAAGGAGAAGCTACAATATAGCTAGAATAAGTATCAATAGAGACATGAACATAAGCTAAATTTTCAAATGAGAGTACATGTGTAACATCAGTTTGCCAGATTTCATTTGGTTGTTAATCCCATGGATTTACTTCAGCTGAAAATGGTGTAGAATGTAAAGGACTACAAGTTGGACAACATTGAATAATTTGTTGTGCCTGAGCATGAGTCAAATGAAATTTTTGTTGTAAGCCTTTAGAACTGCAATGTGTGAGATTATGCCATTTAGAAGCTTCTGCAGTTCCAATGAATAATTTATCAATTTTATCATTACCTTCTACCAATGCACCTGGTAATTGTGTATGAGATCGAGTATAAACAATATAAATTTTACGAGTGTGTTGCCAGATAGCATCTTGTAGTTGTTTAAATAATTGACCTAATTTAAAGCTGTCAATGTTTGGATTAACTGTTTCAGTATTACAAGTGACAAAAACAGAATATTGTGAATCTACTATAATATTAAGTGAATTTGGTTTATCTTTTACTAATTGAATAATTGCTGCTAATTCTGCTTTTTGTACCGAAGTACACTTAGCATCCCATACTTTTGTGTCTGGTCCATAATATCCAGCTTTCCCTAATTTATTGGCATCTGTAAATTAAGTATCAGCATCAGTTAAAGGTGTGTCACTAATTATTTTAGGCAAAATCCAAGTAATAAGCTTTAAAAATTGAAATAAATTTGTTTTAGGATAATGGTTATCAATTTCATTTATATAGTTTGCAAGGCCTATTTGCCAATTTAAATTAGTTTGATATGCTTTTTGAGTTTGTTATTTGGTAAGTGGAACAATATTTTTTTCTGGATCTAATCCATACAATTTTCTTAGCTGTAACCTGACATTGAATATTAATAGACCCATTTTATCTAGGTAGGTTGTTAATTTTTTCTGTGTGGAATGAGACAAAAATATCCATTCTAGTATAGCTTCAGGTTGTGTTAAAATTTCTGTGGGAGAATGTTCTGAGGGAAAAATTAAAAGCCATACAGGTACTCCAATTTGAATTCTATGTAATTGAGCTGAATGAATATGTTCTTGAAGCCATTTTAACTTCTTTTCAGCCTGAATGGTTAATTTTCTGGGACTATTTAATTGAGGATCTCCTGTTAAAGCATCAAATAAATGATGTAAGGTGTAAGTAGGAATTCCAAGCATGGGTCATAACCAATTACTTTCTCCTAATAATTTTTGAAAGTGATTTAGTGTTTGCAAATGATCTTTTCTTATCTGAACTTTCTGAGGAGTAACAACAGTTTTATTTATTATAATGCCCAAATATTTATATGGAATTTTTTTTGAATTTTTTCTGGTGATATTTGTAATTCTACTTTATTTAGTCTTTGCTCTAAGCTTTGAAAAAGAATTTGTAACTGTTCTACTTGTTCCATGGCTATTAAAATGTCATCCATATAATGAATGATACATGCTTCAGGGTATTTGTCTCAAATAGGTTGTAAAACCAATTCAACATATCTCTTGCATATTGTAGGACTATTTAACATGTCTTGAGGAATAACTTTCCACTGATATCTATGTACTGGCTCTTAACGATGTGGGTACAGTAAAAGCAAATTTTTCTTTATCTTGTTCTGCTAAAGGTATGGTAAAGAAACAATCTTTTATATCTACCACAATAATAAACCAGTTTTTAGGAATCATAACTGGTGTGGGCAAGCCAGATTGTAATGACCCCATAGGTTGAATTACAGCATTAACTTTTCTTAAATCAGTTAACGTTCTCCATTTTCCTGATTTCTTTTTTATAACAAAGAGTGGAGAATTCCAAGGACTATGAAATTCTTCTATATGTCCTGCTTTAAATTGTTCTTGAACTAACTGAGTTAAAGTCTCTAATTTTTCTTTAGATAGGAGCCACTGCTAAACCCATGCAGGTTCACTTGTTTTCCAAGTTAAAGGTATGGGTTGGGGTGTAATGTCAGCAGTAGCCCCAATTATAAATTTAGATAGCCAAGGCCTTTGTGAGAACTTTGTCCTTGAATATTTAAATTTTGTGAGGGGTTCTGAAGTGAATTGTAACCCATATTTTTCATCATGTTTTTTACTGTGGGCACTAAGAATGGAACGTTAACATATGCTCCCCATTGCTCTAAAAAGTCTCTACCCCAGAGATTTATTGCTATGTCCAGAACATAAGGCTGAATAGTGCCTGTTTGACCATCTGGCCCTTTACAGGAAAGAATATTAACACTTTGTTGAGCAGTGTTAACCATGCCAATTCCATGTAAAGGCTGGTTTGATGTTTACAGAGGCCAACTTAAGGGCCAGTATTTTAAAGCAATGATAGTAATGCCTGCTCCTGTATCTACAAATCCTTTAAAAGATTTACCTTTAATTTGTATAATACATGATCAGGTCTTTCTCTAGTTAATAATTCTTTTCAATATATTTCTTGATTTATAGTACTGCTAAATTCTCTTATTCTTTTCTTTCCTGAATGTCCCATTTTATAATATGGTAAAATTAATAATTGAGCAATTTGGTCTCCTTCTATAATTTGATATGGATCTTGTACTGAAATCATAACTTGAATTTCATCTTTACAATTCTCATTAATGACTTCTATATGAACAAAGATACCTTTATTACTTAAACTACCTTTTCCTAGCAGGAGTCCTACTGCCTGTGCAGGAATAGGGCCATATATTCCTGTCTTAATTTTTCTAGGATTAGATTCAAGAACTAGCATAATAGTTTCAGCAGTAGGTAAATCTACTGCAGCACTCACTCCTGCTGGTTGTAGGGACAAATCTTGGGTACACTGCTAGAGCTAGTTTGTATAGGGTACTGCACCCACTCAGCATTGTTTTGGCTAGGGTCCTGAGCTGGGCCCTGTACCCAGTTTCCCAATAACAAATTTCCTTCAATATCAAATCGAGACCTACATTCATTGCTCCAATGATAACCTTTTTGACATTTAGAACATTTTCTGGGAACATTTCTTCTGATCTAATTTCTAAATTACCATAATTGATTTTGAGATGAGCTCCAAAATTTTAGTTTTACAATCTTTTTTCATGTGTCCAGGTTTTCCACATCTGAAACATTTCTCTTTTTTGTGACCCTTTTATGTTTATTCCAGCAATAGCTTCAGCTAACGTCGGCATTTTATGTGGTTCTGATCCAATGTCCCTGCAACATCTAAGATAATCCTCTAGATGTCCTCCAGCAGCTTTAATAGGGTGTAAAGCCTTTTGACATTCAGTATTAGCATTATCAAAAGCAAGTCTTTGTAATAAAAAATCTCTTAATTCCACCTGAGATACTGACTTTTTTATATTATCTTTTAATCAAGCTATAAAATCAGTATATGTTTCATTAGTTCCCTGTAAAATTTTTATAAAAGAAGGAGTAACAGTCCCAGGAGGAGTAATTTGTTCCCAAGCTCTGGTACAAGCAAGTCAAATTTGAACAATAGCCACATTATCATGCTGTATTTGAGCTCCAATCCCAGCATATTGTCCAGTGCCCATAATTTGATCTGCTGTGACTGGTACTGGTGGCTGGGCATTAGCATTTCAAGCTGCTTGTTGATTTGCTTCATCTAATAGACATAATTTCCATTGCAAAAACTGAGATGCTGTTAAAGCAGCACAAGTAAGCATCTCCCAGTCCCATGGAATTAATCTTTCAGACTGTGCTAGTCTGCCTAAAAGTTCCAAAGCATATGGAGAAGAGGTGGCATACTGAGCACAAATAGTTTTTCATTCTTTTAAATTTTTTAAAGGAAGAGGCACGTGCTCAAATTGGTGCCCTCCTACAGGAAATTGATCATTGAGAGGAATTTGGGTAATTTGTACTGGAAACATTTAAGCTTCCAGATCCCCCTCTAATTGAGCTTGCCGAATTCCCAATGAGACTGTTGGTTCTTTAGGAACCGCAACTGAAAATTGTGGTGGACATTCATTTGTTACATTGTCAGGAAGAGCAAAAAGAGGAGGATGCTGAGTATATTCTGATTGTTCAAAATAAGTTCCTTTACAGGATAATTTATCTACAGAGGGTAAATAAGGAAATTCCTTAGAATGAAAAGAAGTGTTTTTTTACTCCCTTTTTATTTCATCTGTGACATCAGTTAGCCCATCACTTTTTTAAAACTTTTGATCATTCCATTCTACATATATAATCAGTAATTCACAATATCATCACATAGTTGCATATTCATCATCATGATCAGTTCTTGGAATATTTGCATCTATTCAGAAAAAAAAATACAACAGAAAAAAATTCATACATACCATATCCCTTACTCTTCCCCTTCTTTGATCACTAGCATTTCAATCTAAATTTACTTTAACATTTGTTCCCCCTATTATTTATTTTTATTCCAAATGTTTTACTCATCTGTTGATAAGGTAGATAAAAGGAGCATCAGACACAAGGTTTTCACAATCACACAGTCACATTGTGATTTTAGGGACACTATCACTTTCATTTTCTGAACTATTATGTTGAAGTGGTTGTAATACAGCTGTAATTAAATTACATAAAGACTAAATAGAAACATGAATATCTTCCCCTTGTCTATAAACCTTTTTAAATTCCTTAGCACATCGTGCCATTGTTTAAGTTCTAAAATTCCTCTTTCTGGCAACCAGTGACAATATTTCTGAATAATGCAAAATAACTCTGTGAGTTTACCCATACTTGCTTTCACCTTGTTTGCCTTTAACAAAGTATATAACAATGTTTTATATTCACCCTGTAAAGAAGAATATTGCCCCATTGTAACCCTGATTATAACATTCCCAGAACAAAACTTTTTACCAAGTTCTTGGAGTCTGGAATCTCCCTCCTTCTGGGTCCTCGCAACTTGACCAAATCCCCTCCAATTGTTGGAGCCTTCCCTTTTTCTGTCTCCTGTTCATCCTTTCAGGTCCCTGTAGGTCCCTATTGGTCCCTGTTTGGGTGCCAATTGCCATGATTTCCCTAGGGAGCAGGGTAGAAGAAGGGGTGAAATGCAAGATTAAGAAACAACAGACACAAGAAGTTAGTTAAGTGGGGTCAGGGGACTCAAGCTCATCAGGAGCAAGAGTACTGAATAAACTGACATCCACATATTTATTGTGCTCTTACATGGGAACTGCTTTAGGGAGTATAACAAAGCAAGATTATTTTTAATATCTGTCATGCCTGCTAAGCTACAAAGTTTGGTTCATGGTTCCTGGGACAGGAACCGTATATCACTTATCTGAATGTTTTCTATACAGCTCTCTTTGGGCTCTAGAGTCAGTGTCCTTGAGAGCAGAGTGAGTATTGACTAACCTGCCTGAAACTGCAGAGACAGAAGTTTCTCACAGTAAGGCCAGATTAGATAAGGTGCATACAGGTTGGACCTCATTTCATAGGAGACCAAGGAGCCATGCCTCCAAGGCTATTCTTTTTTTTTTTAATTTGCATATGGGCAGGAGGCACCAGGGATTGAACTCCAGACCTCCAGCATGGCAGGTCGGAGCTCTGCCTGCTGAGCCATGGCAGCCTCCCTCCAAGGCTATTCTGATGTGTCTCTGCCAACAGCCAGAGGCCTGTACTAATTCTTTCTTGAATGTTTGGTAGAATTCACATGTAAGGCCATCCTGGACTTTTCTATTTTGGGGAGCTTCTTAATGACTGATTCAACTTTACTTGTGATTGGTTTGAGGTCAGCTATATCTTCTCAAGTCAATGTTGGTTGTTCATGTCTTTCTAGGAAGTTGTCCATTTCATCTACATTATCAAGTTTATTGGCATAAAGTTGTTCATAGTATCCTCTCATTACTTCCTTTATTTCTGTAGCATCAGTTATTAAGTCTCCTCTTCCATTTCTGATTTTATTTGTTTGCATCCACTCTCTTCTTCTTTTTCTCAACCTTGCTAAGGGTCCATCAATTTTATTGATTTTCTCATAGAACCAACTTCTGGTTTTGTAGAGTTTCTCAATTGTTTTCATATTTTCAGTTCTCATTTAATTCTGCTCTAATATTCATTATTTCTTTTCTTTTGCTTGCTTTGGGGTTAGTTTGCTGTTCTTCCTCTAGTTCTTCCAAGTGAACAGTTAATTCCTCGATTTTTGTTCTTTCTTCTTTCTTGATATAGGCATTTAGGGCAATAAATTTCACTCTTAGCACTCCCTTTGCTGCATCCCATAAATTTTGATATGTGGTGTTTCCATTTTCATTTGCTTCAAGGTATTTACTGATTTCTCTTGTAATTTCTTCCTTGACCCACTGGTTGTTTAAGAGTGTGTTGTTGAGCCTCCATGTCTTTGTGAATTTTCTGGCACACTGCCTATTATTGATTTCCAACTTCATTCCTTTATGATCTGAGAAAGTGTTTTGTATGATTTCAGTCATTTTAAATTTACAGTGACTTGCTTTGTGACCCAGCATATGGTCTATCCTTGAGAATGTTCCATGAGCACTTGAGAAAAAGGTGTATCCTACTGTTGTGGGGTGTAATATTCCATACATGTTGGTTAAGTCTAGCTCATTTATTGCATTATTCAAGTTCCGTGTTTCCTTATAGATCCTTTGTCTAGATGGTCTGTCCATGATGAGAGTGGGGAATTGAAGTCGCCAACTATTATGGTAGATGTGTCTATTTCTCTTTTCAGAATTTGCCTCATATATTTTGGAACATTCGGTTTGGTGCCTAAATGTTTATGATTATTATGTCTCCTTGTTGAATTTTTCCTTTTCTTAATACATACTACCCTTCTTTGTCTCATTTAATATTTTACATTTGAAGTCTAATTTGTTGGATATTAGTATAGCTACTCTGCTCTTTTCTGATTGTTGTTTGCATGAAGTATCTTTTCCCAACCTTTCACTTTCAATCTATGTTTTCCATTGAGTCTAAAATGTGTCTCCTGTAGACAGCATATAGATGGATCCCATTTTGAAATCCATACTACCAGTCTATGTCTTTTGATTGGGAAGTTTACTCTATTAACATTTAGTGTTATTACTGTAAAAGCAGTACTTTTTTCTACCATTTTGCTTTTTGGATTTTATATGTCATATCTAATTTTTTCTCTTTTTTCCTTTACTAATAGTCTTCATTTCTACACTCTTCTCCACACCTCTCTCTTCTGTCTCTTCCTATATGTCTCTAATGCTGCCTTTAGTATTTCTTGCTCTCTTGGTCATAAATTCTCTCAGAAATTTTTGCCTGAAAATATTTTAGTTTCTCCCTCATTTTTGAAGAAAAATTTGCTGGATATAGAATTCTTGGTCAGCAGTTTGTCTATTTCAGAATCTTAAATATGTCATACCACTGTCTTCTCACCTCTGTGGTTTCTGCTAAGAAATCTATGCATAGTCTTATTGGACTTCCCTTGTATGTGATGGATTGCTTTTCTCTTGCTGCTTTCAAAATTCTCTTTCTCTTTGATGTCTGACATTCAGATTAGTAAGTGTCTTGGAGAATGTCTGTTTGGGTCTATTCTGTTTGGGGTATGCTGGATCTGTAATTTTAAGTCTTTCACAAGAGTTGGGAAACTTGCAGTGGTAATTTCTTCCATTAGTCTTTCTTTCCTTTTCCATTCTCTTCTCTTTTTGGTACATCCACAACATGTCCCAAAGTGCACCCGTAGGGTGTGCTTCATGTGTCATTCAATTCCAGAGTCCCTGCTCATATTTTTCCATTCTTTTCCCTATATTTCCTTTTGTTTGTTAGATTTCAGATGTCCCATCCTCCAGTTCAATAATCCTATCTCTGCCTCTTGAAATCTAACATTGTAGGTTTCCATTGTTTTTCTCATCTCTTCTACTGTGCCTTTCATTTCCATAAGTTCTGTGATTTGTTTTTTCAGACTTTCAGTTTCTTCTTTTAGTTCATCCTTTGCCTTCTTTATATCCTCCTTCAATTCATTGATTTGTTTTTTTTTTGTGAGATTTTTCCATGTCTGTTTAAACATCCTGAATTAATTGTTTCAACTCCTGTATCTCATTTGAATTGTTGGATTGTTCCATTGACTGGGCCATATCTTCAGTTTTCCTAGTATGAATCGTTATTTTTTTCCTGGTGTCTAGGCATTTAGTTTCCTTTGCTAGTTTATTCTGGAGATTGTTTTCACTCTTTTACCTAGGATTTTCTTACTGAATGGCTTTTTCCTCTCTCTATTCTTTGACATTCAGTTCAGCTTATTCTAGACCTCTAGCATAGGTTTTGTTTAATGGATCAGAATTTTTCAGTTATTGTTTTCTTGTTTATTGCCCTCCTATATGAAGGCTTTTCTTCTTTGGAGGGTCTACTTAAGTATTATAGACCCCAGTCAGCTTTTCCTACACCAGACTTTTCTCCTCTCAGGAGTAAAGAGTCACCTGCATCAGTTTTCCCTGAGAGTGAGTCCAGCAGATTGACAGACTTTACTATGAAGCCTCTAGAATCTATGTTTTTCCATCCTGTCCAGTATGTGACATTTATCTGCCTGCAGGTCCCACCAGCATAAAGTGATGTGGTGTCTCCAACTTCAGCAGACTCTCCTTGGTGGAGGCATGGTTGAGACAGAGGAGAGATTGTAGGCTGGTTTTAATTGCTTCAGTTTTCCAGTCCCTGGTGTCTGAATTCCTTGAGGGAGGGGCTCCACCTGAGCTGGGCCCTACCCCCCTCCTGGAGAAGGCACAGCCTCCAGGGAATTTCCTCCTTTCATCTGACCAGCCTCTTTGTCTCTCAGCCAAGCTTAATTCCACCCTTGCCTGGGGCAGTTGGACCCTGAGAGCAGTTTTTTAAGTGGTAGAAATAAAGAAAATAAAACCTTTTCAGAGCATCACCCCTATTCCTTGGGTTTGTTAATCAAGAGCTTAAGTTGGTACGTTGCTCTACATATCTCCAGGTCCTATGTGCCCCTTCATTTTGGGGGGGGGGGTTCCAGACTTTTTCAAGTATTTTGTGCTGTCCAATCCAAAAAACTCTTCCCCCCGTCAGCCCTGCCCCCTCTGCACCAGGGCAAAAACTAGTAACTTTAATTTTTATTCAAGGTTTAGCTGAGCTGGGGGGCTGTTTTTAGTAGCCAGAATTTTTAAATTAATTCCACAACTGGAGGTTGGTTAAGCTTAGTCCCTTCTGTTAGTAATGTCTCTTTCTTTTCCCCTCTGGGAACCAGCCTGTGGGGGAGGGGCACTGGCCTTCATGGCTTGGGAGACTCACAGTTCTGGGTGGGATTGCAGCTGGTCCAGCTTGTCTGGACTGGTGTATGCTGTGTATCCAGTCACTGACGTGGCCCCAGCAGTTGTTCTGTACTGTTCCTGGCTATTTACTCGTGCTCTGGAGGATGAACTAAATTCCACACCTCACTAAGCTGCCATCTTTGTCCTCTCCCTGAACTATTAGTTTTGATGACAAAAATACTTTAATATTTTACATGCTTGTACAATGGAAGCTAATATAACTCTTAAAGAGTTTGCTCTTTATGTACTGACCTGAAGGAATATCTATGGTAACTTGTTATATGGAGAATGGAAAATGTTTTATAATAAAATAATGAACAAGGATGCATAGGTAATTCAGTGATAGAATACTCACCTTCCAATAATGAACAAAATAATGAACAAAAGAAACCTGTACATACTTTTATATGTTTCATATGTTTGCAAATACTCATAAACTTATAGGAACCCTGGAGAACATGCATGGAAAGATGCCCATCATCTTGTTTATGCTAGTTACCTCAAGGAATGGAGCTGGTGGGGAGTCCTGACTTTTAGACTATTTCTTTATAGAGTCTCATTTTTACTGTGCAAATGTATTATTTTGAATTTAAAAAATTAATGAAGACATGCCAAAAAAAGTGGCTAAAATTTTGGACTCTGGAGACAGCCTTTATGGGTACAAATCCTTTTTCTTGTTGCTAGCTATATTACTTGGACAAAACTTTCTGCTCCTTTCTCTGTCCTCAGCTTTTAAACTCTAAAAATATGAATAACTGTGCTTATATCTGTTTTTTTAGGATGAAATGACACTGAAGTAGGGAAAATCTCTGAACACCATGCAAGAAAGCACCGGAGCCCCTGAGAAGTAGGCATGCTTTTTATTGCCAGCAGGCTCAGAGGACTTCTGTCCTAAGTCTGAGCCCCAAATATCCTTTTTCCCCAGATTATATAGAAAAGCAAGCATGGTGGGAGTTACTATGGGAACAGACAGGAGCAGTGCTATGAGCTCTGGCTCATAGCTGATTTCTTTTGTCTGGAATTCAGGCAGACCTGGGCAGGCCTGGCAGATGCAGCAGATGTTTTGTTTCACTACCTCTTTCAGAAAGCATGTTTTTACACTTTCTTGAAAGTACACAAATTCATAAAGCCATTTTAGTAAGGAAATACAGCAATAATACTGGGGCCACTTTTATGAACTACATCATTCCCCCCTGTTGATGATGCTATTCATCACATTTTATTCCATAGATGTAGCACCATTTTTGCTTGTGGGGAAACTAATTCATATTTGTGATAGTTTGATGGGTGCAGGCCTCTGAGATGAAGCAGATAGGAGGCAGTTTTTCTGTCTACTAAGGCTTCTATAGTTTGCCTTATACTTTTCAGTAAGCAAGGAAGGAGGCAGGGGAGATAAGACATATACTAAGCAGCACGAAAACATTTCCAATCAGAGTTTGAACCCTCCAAAGGTTGAGAACCATCCCCTGAACAGGTTTTTGGGGTCCCAGTCTTTAAACCAGGACTTGGGTTAGGGTTTTCATGTAATTGGTGATTTTCTCTATTATCTTTCCTTGGTCATCTAAATGCAGGAAACAGTTGGAAAGTTTGAACTTTCCACATACTCCACCTTCCTTTGCTAACAGGTAGTCAAGAGCCAGTTGGTTCTGATAGATGGCTGTTTTAAATTTGGTTTGTTACTGTGCCAACAGATTGAAAGCATGGGCAATTTCATTTGTGATTAGTTTTACTACTGCCTGGAGCCAAATGATGCAGTTTAACGTGTAAATTGAGGACAAAACAGCATCCTGCTACTTATATAGGAAAGGTGGAGTTACCTGGATATGGATAATGCCATCAAATTAAATTAAAATTAGTTTCTGGAAAGAATTGTAGGCAGCCTACTTCTAGGAGAACTAATACAGCTAAATAAAAAGCTAACATGGAGATGAGGATAAGGAAAGTCAGGCCACAGATCTGGCAGGCCAGGGTGCCCATATGGCAATTCCTCAATCTTTGGCCATGTGTGAATCAGTCAGCCCTGGAGTGACTGAAGCAAGGCTCTTGAGTCCCATGATTTCCTCAAGTTTCAGCTGTGCATATAATAGCCAGCTCTGGAGTGGCTGCGGTAGGCAGGGCAGATGGGTTTTTTATGCAGGGTCAGATGCAGCAGATTTTCTGGGTTTGTCTGGCACTTCCAAGACAGGGTTGAGCGATTTCCAGGTTTTATCCTGGAGTGGTGGATTCAGGGGACAATCTTGGCAACTTTAACAGCTGTAGGGGTAGAAAGGAGGACCATATAGGACCATAACCAGGTAGGTGTTAATGCCTGATTTTTCCAATCTTTTACCCAGACTATCCTGGGGTAAAGGAGTGTACAGGGGGTGTTAATTGTAGTGGTAATCTTTCATTTACTCAGCTGCGCAATAGAGACAGAGTGGAGCTTAGGCCCTGGAGTTGCTTTTTTAAAGTTAGTTCTCTGATTGTGTAATATTTCCTTGGGGGACTACATATTGTTTGAGATGCACTGGGGCAACTCCCAGGTGGAGCTCCACAAGGACTGGCGGGGCATTCGTTGCTAGCCCAGGTGGACTGTTTTCTGCCCAAACAGAAGGATCAACTCCTGGCACCTGTGGATGGTCAGGCCAGTTTTGGTCTTCTTTGACAAGTAAGAGGTGCCACTCTTCTGTCTGGAGGGCTGTCAGGGTTACCATGATCCTTTTTTCTGGATTCTTTAGCATGAGGAGACATTTCCCTTCTGCATTGAAGTTTATTTGAGCCTGGAGCTTTGTCAGGAGATCTTGGCACAGTAGGGGTACTGGAAGTCAGTAAGGTAAAGAAATTAATGGGAAACTTCATGGGATCCCAGCAGGCACTTATGGGCTGTCGTGAAGCCACAACACCAGTGGCTCCAATAATGGTGGTTTGCCTTTTAGTTTTTGGCCCAATTTGTTGTGTGACAACAGAATGTTTTGTGCCTGTGTTTAACATAAAGTCCATCTATTGGCTCACTACTGCCTTTTGACCCTGGTCTCCCTGGGACTCAGTGTAAACAGGCCCAGTTTGTCTCACTCTGAGTTTTCTTCAAGGCCTGCTAGACCTACAAAATCAGTAGCTCTTGTTTCTTCATGGCTAGTGGGGTGTTGGTCACCCCTTTTCCATCTTTAGTTGGGGTATTCTGATTTCCAGTGTCCTTCTTCCTTACAGTAAGCATACTGATTTTTCCTCAGTGGAGCTGCTTTCCTACATTCTCTGGGTGGCCCCATTAAGCCAGTGTTTTATTTTCTGGCCCTGGTCACTTGAAGGTTCTGGGTTTTGAGAATGGGGGCTTTCTAGTGCTCTGGGTGAGCACCACAGCAAGTAAGTCTGCTTTTTTCTTTAGTCAGCAGTCTGCTTCTCTCCGTGCCTCCTGGTTTTGGTTTATGTATGGTTTATGGGGTATTATTCATTTCAGAAAGTCTTTCTAATTTTTTTACCACTTTCTTCAGATGTCAGATTGGGCTTGCCCAATATATGCAGAGTTAACAAGTTTTTGGTTTTCTGGCACCTCAGGGTCAAAAGGAGTGTACAATGCAAAGCTTCACAGAGACACTCGTGGCACTGGCTAGAGGCTTCATCTGCCTCTTGTAGCACTTCAGTGGTTTTTGACATACTGATTGTCTTTTTGGCCCCCTTTTCCATGCCTTGAATGAGCACAGCTTGGTAGAGGTTTAAATTATTTTTGCCAGTTTTGGTGTTTGGGTCCCACTGTGGATCGATATTTGGGAAGGAGTTTTGAGCATATTGGGGTGGGTTCATCATCCCTACAGGAGCATTTTCCTCCAACCACTTCAGGGCAGCTTGTGAAATCCATCTCTGTTCTTCTGTGTTGAAGAGGGTGATGCAAAGCTGGTGGCAATATTGCCACATTGGCCAATGGGTCTGTATAAATGGCTGGAATAAGCCGATCATAGCTTGGGGCTCCTCAGTGTAGGAGGGAGTGTGGGTTTTCTAGTTTATGAGGTCAGTGGTTGAAAAAGTCTGGTAGATGAATACTGACTGACCTCCCTACTACTAGCCATCTGTATCATAGTAAACTGGCCCTAGAGTTTCTTGCAGCAGTTGCAGAGCTCCTGAGGTGCCACAGGTTTTGCCAACTTGGGATTGGAGGTTCCAGGTTTGTGGGATTTCTGGAAGGGGTTTAAACAGACTGGGACAAGGAGAGATGGGAAGCAATAGCAGAGAGCTGGCTGGAGTCCCTGACGAGGTGGAGTTTCCAATAGAGGGCATCAGGGGAGCTGACAGTATTTCTGGGCCACAGCCAGTGCTTCAGGCAGGGGTTGGGAAGCCAGAGTTGAATAAAGCAAGAGTAATGGGTCTTTCTTTGTTGGCAGCGAAGAGGACCAGAGATTTTTCTAGGGTCGGGGATTTAGGAAGTCAGGGAGAAAGAGTCTCTGCTGGAGGTGGGAAGGATGGCCCCTCTGCCCCTTTGTCTTGGTGGATAAGGTTTTTCTTTGTCAGCAGTGGGGAGTTCTCTGGGTTCAGAAGTTTAGTGGCAGCTTGGGCTAATTGCTTTGCAGCAACCACTCTGGGGAGCAGAATGCCCAGGTTGGTGCAGGCTACCAGGACTTTTGTGTGGCTTTCAATGCAAGCTTTTACCCATGGTGGTGAATTTCGAATGAGTTGGAGTCAGGAGTCAATACATGGGAATTGGTCAGGGTGGCCAAGCTGTACCGTGACAACTTGCCAGATGGCTTGGATCAGTTGGGGGTCGAATGAGCTTTCAGATGGCCACCCAACTCCAAAAGTGGGCCAGTCCAATTGGCAAAGTTTGTACAACTCTTGGGGCTTAAGTTTCACTCCATAGTCTCCAATAAACCTTTTTTAAAATTCTTAAGAAGGTAGGCTAAGGGAGTTTTGCTTTCACTACCACCCATAGTAATCCTCCCAGGGCACCAGACAATAAAAGAATAAAATAAACAAAAGCCAATCACTTCATCTGTCTCTAACTGCTTCCCTTACAGGAATTTAGGGACCTCTTGGCATGAGGTGGGGTGGTATAAACCCCAACCCAGACTCTCTTGTTGAGAGGGCTGCCTTATGAGACACATGAGGACCCACAGAACTACAGATTGTGACATACAATTTGCTTCATGGGTGACACAGTGCCAGAGCTTCAGGACAGAGCCACAAATCATTCACACTGTTTCATATGTCAGGCACTCAAGAACATGACAAGTTATGTTGCCTCCCAAAACCAGAATGTATCTAACTACCAGGGGTATCTCCTTTGGCTTCTCCTCTGTCCAAAGGGTACTCAGCGCAGTTTAGGAGGTAATCAGTCTCCTCTTCTGCTTGAAAAGCAGGACCTGTCAGTCCCTATACCTGATCAAATGGCTATTCTTACCAGTCTCATGGGTGGAGCTCTGGCTCAGTTCTCAGGGCTGCTGAGGTCCCTTCCAAGTCTGGGGAAGCTGGTGTCCCATTCCAATCAGATGATCCTGAACTGGAAGAAAAGTTTCCAGGGGCACCCAGTGATGATTGTGATCAGTCCATGGCTTGGGCCTCCTTGGAGATGGGCAGGGGACACAAGGGTGTCTCTTCCTTGGGGTGTGGTGCTGCCCAGCCAATGCACCAGAAATGAAGTAGGGAAAAACTCTGAACATTGTGCAAGAAAGCACCAGAGCCTCTAAGAAGTGGACATGCTTTTTATTGCCAGCAGGCTCAGAGGACTTCTGTCCAAAGTCTGAACCCTGAATATCTTTTGTCTCCAGATTATATAGGAAAGCAAGCAGGGCAGGAACAGACAGGGACAGTGCTATAAACACTGGCTTGTAGCTAATTTCTTTTGTCTGAAATGCAGGTAGGCCTGAGCATGCCTGGCAGACTCAGTAGACATTTTGTTTCACTACCTCTTTCAGAAAGCATGTTTTTACAAATTCTTGAGAGTATACAAATTCATAAAGTCATTTTAGTAAGAAAATATAGCAATAATACTGGGGTCACTCTTATGAGCTACCTCAATATAATCCATTGTTATGATCCATGTAAAACTGCCAATAAGGCTTGGCACATGATTGCTCAAAAATGTCAGCTATTATTATCATTATTTTTACATGGGCAGGCACCAGGAATCAAACCCAGGTCTCTGGCATGGTAGGTGAGAATTCTGCTACTGAACCACCATGGCCCACCCATATTATTTTTTAACTGTTTTTATTTTTAATCCTGGTTCAATTAAGAATGTGTTGAATTATTGGCTAGAAAGACAAGCTCCATGATTGTGAAAAATTTCCAATTATATGCTCTTTATAAGAGACAATGCAAACATGTCTCTTTATAAGAGACAACTCAAACAGATTAATATGGCTTGAAAATATTGGAATTTAAAAAAGAAATAAAGAAATATCACAGTAAAATGCTAAAAATGATTCAGGTATAGGAACAATAGGATAAAAGGGGACTAAAATTCATTACAACTAAGTGAAAAGCTAAATACAACAAATGAATGGAATGAAAGACAGGAAATAAAGGATAAGAAAGATAAATAGGATCCTTGGCATATGAAAGGAACAGTGAGTTTAAATAGATCATAATCACACAGATGTGTTAAGCATACATATCTTATGAGAAAGTCATCTAATATAATTTATTGGCTTGATAATTGTACTTGTTAACATTTGGGGAGGGATGTTAATAAATACAGAAACTCTCTGTACTATTTTTGTGATGTCTGGGGTAGGCTGTAATATAAAGTTAAGCATTTACAGAACCAAGAAATGGAGTTAATAAAGCGAACAGTAGAGTGTTAAAATAAATCTAATTACTCTGCTCAGAGAAATGTGGAAAGGTGTTTTATTTTTAAAAATAACTAGCCAAATAACTTGGAAATTAAAAATGAAATCATTGGTTCTGGTCGACCAAGATGGTGGCATAAAATACATACAGAATGGGAGAAAACATTTGGAAAACAGATATCTGATAAGGTTTCAATATCCAGAATATATTAAAAAAATCCCACAGCAGAACACACAATAAAGGCAATCAAATTTAAAAATGGGCAAAAGACTTGAATAGACATTTCTCCAAATACATTTACAAATGACCAATAAGCATGTGAAAAGATGCTCAAAGATATTAGCCATTAATGAAAAGCAAATCAAAACTACAATGAGAGACCATTTTCACAGTCATTAGAATGGCAACTGTAAAAAAGTGTTGGAGAAAATAGGCACATTCATTAATTGTTGGTGGCAATTATTTTGGTTTGCTAACTCTACCAGAAGTGGATTGACTTTTAAATTTTTATTTATTTTTCATTTTTTTAACTCTGCCCTTATATATATTTAAAAAATATTTTTATTGAGAAATATCCACACATATACAGTACAACCATATTATATAATTAATGGCTCAAAATATCATCACATACTTGTGAATTATTCACCAGATCATTTTTAGAACATTTGCATCACTCCTGAAAAAAGAGGAAAAAAAAGAACTCATACATCCCATACCCCTTAACTCTCCCTCTCATTGACCACTAGTATTTCCATCTATCTAATTTTTACCCTTTATGACCCCCATTACCTGTCTATTTATTTATTGTATCTTTATATATATTTTACTTATCTGCCCCCTGGATAAAAGAAGAATCAGATACTAGATTTTCACAATCACATAGTCACATTGTAAAAGCTTTATCATTATACAAGCATCTTCAAGAACCAAGGCTACTGGAACACATCTCCACATTTCAGGTACTTCCCTCTAATCACTTAATACACCATAAACTAAAAAGAGATATCTATGTAATGCATAAGAATAACCTCCAGGACAACCTCTCAGCCACTGACACTTTGTTTTTTCTCATTTCTCTCCCCCTTTTTGGTCAGGAAGGTTTTCTCAATCTCTTGATGTCAGGTCCTGGCTCATTCCAGTATTTCTGATCCACATTGCCAGGGAGGTTTACACCCCTGGGAGTCATGTTCCATATGGGGTGGGGGAGGGCAGTGAGTTCATTTGCCAAATTGACTTAGAGACAGAAGTCATATCTGAGCAACAAAAGAGGTTCTCTGGGGGTGACTCTTAGGCCTAATTTTAAGTAGGCTTAGCCTATCCTTTGCAGGAACATGTTTCATAGGGGTGTACCTCAATATCGAGGGCTTGGCCTATTGATTTGATTGTCTCCACTGCTTGAAAGAATATCAGAAATTCCCCAAATTGAGAAGTTTAATATTTCCTCATTTCTCCCCAGTGCCTCAAGGGGACCTTGCAAATATTTCTTTATTCATGCCCAAATTACTCTGGGATATATAGGGGCATCATACTTACCTGGACAAACCAAAAAGTCTCATGCCCTATTCAAGAGTTCATGTACATGGGGTTCAACTAAACTGACCATACAAGTGAAATATGGAAATGCACCACCCAAAACATAAATTTTGCACCAAATAAACATCTCTCCCTTTGGTCTCACACAGAAGTTGAAGTTTTAAAATATGGACAACATCATCCTTTACCCTGTATTCTGATTTACCTTAGTCTTATCCAGATTAGTTTCATTCATATCTCTACTTGAAGTCAGATCCCTTTTTCAACTCTTTAAACAGTTTCTATATGGGGTACTGCTGACTTTCATAGCTTCAGAGCTCTAACTCTGAGTCTCAGATGTCACATGAATATCTGAAATTTCTGGAAACAGTTATATAACATACAAACAGCTCAATATCTCAAAATTTAGAAATAACAGTTACAATTCCTGAATATATATGACTGATGTAAGAGCTTAAAATCTAGAATGCTTTTCAATAGGTCCAACTTGATATCCTATGCTCTCAACTTTAGTGAGTTCATCCATCTTGTTACATGGTTCATTACTTTATTCTTTCTTACAGCTAAACAATATTCCATCATACATACTATCACTGCTTGTTTAGTCACTCATGTGTTGATGAACATCTGGGCTGCTTTCATCATAAATAATGCTGCTATAAACCTTGATGTGCAAATGTCCATTTGTGTCTGTTCTAGTTTGCTAGTTGCTGAAATGTGACATGCCAGAAATAGAATGGCTTTTAAAAGGGGGAATTTGTTAAGTTGTAAGTTTACAGTTCTAATGCCATGAAAATGCCCCAATTAAAGCAAGTCTATAAAATCTCCAAATTAAGGCACCAACAAGAGATTACCTTCACCCAAGAATGGCTGATGAATTTCAAGTTTTCTCTCTCAACTGGAAAGGAATGTGGTAAGCATGGCAATGTTGACTAGTTTCCTCTCAAGGCTTCTTGTTTCATGAAGCTCCCCCAGTGGTGTATTCCTTCTTGACTCCAAAGGTCTCTAGCTGTGTTGGCTCTGTGCTCTCATGGATCTCAAAAGGACTCTTTCAAAAATGTTTCCTCCTCTCTTAAAGGATTTCAGTATACTAATCAAGACCAAGCTGGAACATCAGGAATTCTCCAAATGGGGAAGTTGAATATTTCCTTGTTTCTCCCCAGTCCCCCAAGGGGACTTTGCAAATATTTTTTTATCCTCAACACAAATTACTCTGGGATATATCCCTCTAATCCAAGGTTAATACCCACAATTGGGCATGTCACATCTCCATGGAGATAATCTAATCAAATATTCCAACCTGCAGTATTGAATAGGGATTAAAAGAATTGGTTGCTCCCACAAGACTGGATCAGGATTAAAATGTGGCTCTTCTAGAGTACATAATTCTTTCAAACAAGCTACAGTGTTCTTGCTCTCAGGTCCTCTGAATAAATACCTAGTAATGGGATTACTGGACCATATGGTAATTCTACACTTAGCTTCCTAAGGAACTGCCAAACTGCTTCCCAGAGTGGTTGTACTATTTTGCATTCCCACCAACAGTGGATGTGTGCCTCTTTCTCCACATCCTGTCCAGCACTTGTCATTTTCTATTTTCTTGAGAATGGCCATTCTAGTAGATGTCAGATGATATCTCATTTTGGTTTTGATTTAGCCTCTCCTTTGCAGGAATAAGTTTCATAGGGTGAGCTCCAAGGTCTCATCTATTGAATTGGTTGTCCCCACTGCTTGCAAGAATATCAGGAATTTTCCAAATGGGGAAGGGAAGTGGAATATTTCCTCCTTTATCCCCAGTCCCCCAAGGAGACTTTACAAATACTTTTTTATTCTCTGTGAAAATTACTCTGGGATATATTAAGACATCATGCTAAACTGGACAAATCAACAAGATCTCACACCCTATTCAAGATTCCATGTACTTATGGTGTTCAACTAAACTGACCATACAATTTAACTTAGATAATGTGCTACCAAAAATATAAATTTTGCACCAAATAAACCTCTCTCCCTTTCATCTCATACAGAGGTTGAAATGTGAAAATATGGGCCATATCATCCTTTACCAGGTATTCTGATTTACCTTAGTCCTGTTACAGGATAAAGGCTGTGGGTTCTTCTGCTTGACAGGCTCAATAAGTAATTCCTGAGACCCTGGGTTTTCAAAGAGAGAAAGAGTTTAGTTTAGTAGGAGAGCAGACAACCTAACAGCCCAAAATCTGTCTCCCTGAACAAAAGGGTCTTGAAGTTTTTAAGGATTCCACCAAGGAGACATGAGGCCAGTTCAGATAGTACATTCGAAGCAGACAAGAAAACATTGTTAACATAAGTTAACAAAAGATGAAAAGAGCTACCTATCCTTCAATGGCAGAGCTTTGCAGTGCCAAATGGCAGAGCTCAGGGGAGCTGAAAAGAAAACATTGTTAGCATAGGTTAACCTAAGAGGGCAGAGCTATCTATCTTTCTATGGCAGAACCCAGCAGATATAATTTACAAATGTAAGGTATTGAGGCTAGTTAATTATTGTTTTCCTTAGCGATGAGGTTTGTTAGAGAAAAACCAGACAAGGGGGCATTATGTTCTCATAGCCACTCAGGCACCAGGTAGAAGATAAGCCTTTTTATAAATCTTCCAGATCTCCAAACAATTTAATTACAGTTCAGGGCCTCCAGGTACTCTCCCTTATTCATTCCAAAATCCCAAAAAGCAAGAAAAAAAATTAAAAAATGATTCAGCAGTTAAAATCATCTTTTAAATCCTGATTTCTCAGTCACAATTCTGATAACCCATGCTTTCAACTTCAATCTTCTGAGTTTTTACATTGTAGTTTGTCCATATGAGTGAGGCATCCATATGAGTGAGGCATGATAATATTTGTCTTAATGTTTCTAACATTTTATTCAGCATACTGTCCTTAGGTCCATCCACCTAGTTGCATGCCTTGGAACTTCATCCCTTCTTGCAGCCACTTAGTAGTCTGTTGTATGTAATCACCATAGTTCCCCCTTTCATTCCCTAATTGTTACACCCTTAGGCCACCTCTATCCATTGTGAATCATGAACACTGCCACATAGACACCAGTGTGCAAATGTCCATTTGTGTCCCCACTCTCAGTTCCCCCAGGTATATATCTAGAGATGGGATTGAAAGATCATATGGCAACCTCATCCATAGCCTACTGTGGAACCACCACACTGCCCTCTGGAGGATTGCAACTTCCCTACTAACAATGAATAGGTTCATCTCTTACTCTACATTTTCTCTAACACTTTTTTTCTCTTTTAACTTTTTTTCTCTCTCACTTTTAACCAATTTTATTCACATAGCATATAATCCAACCTAAGTAAATAGACATGCCTTCCCCACCATAATCTATATAAAGACATTTCCTTTCTTCTACATAGAATACATACCCCTCCCCCATCCTCCCTACTAGTTGACATTGTTTTGTCATAATGCTTTTGTTACATTCTAGTGGAAGTATATTACAATGTTACTGTTGACTATAGACTCTAGCTTGCACTGATTGTACCTTTTCCTGCATACCATCCATTTTCAACACCTTGCAATGTTAATTCATTTGTTTTCTCTCATACAAAAACATGTTTTTATATTTCTACATTTAATCACTATCCTTGTATACTCTAGGCATTCCTAAGTTATATTGTCTCAGTCTTTATCCTCTATCTTTAGAAGTGGATTGAATTTTACAAAGGGAATTTATTAAATTAGAAATTTACAGTTCTAAGGCATAAAAAATGTCCAAACTAAGGCACCAACAAAAGGATACCTTCTCTCAAGAAAGACCTATCCTGTCCAGGTTTTTTCTGTCACATGGGAAGCCACAAGGTGATGTCTGCTGTCCTTCTTATGTCCTAGCTTATGGCTTCAAATGGCTCTCTCAGCATTTCCAAATGTCTGTATTGGCTCTCCAAAACTGGTCATTTCTCTGCTCTCTGTGTCAGTTCTTTTAAGGGCTCCAGTAAACTAATTAAGAGCCAACTTGAATGGGTAGGGTCAAATTTCCATGGAAATAATCTAATCAAAAGGTCCTGCCCACAATTGGGTGGGTCAGATATCCTTGGAATAATTTAATCAAGAGGTCCCACCCTAAATTAGGTCTGCTCCATAAAGTTGGATTAGAAGAGTATGGCCTTTCTGGGGCACATAACA
This sequence comes from Myrmecophaga tridactyla, assembly GCA_004026745.1. Taxonomy (NCBI): domain Eukaryota; kingdom Metazoa; phylum Chordata; class Mammalia; order Pilosa; family Myrmecophagidae; genus Myrmecophaga; species Myrmecophaga tridactyla. The sequence goes on along the minus strand of PVIY010008374.1, from coordinate 35,055 downwards.
GTTTCAAACCAGCACAGTAATGTAAAGTGTTATAGGTACTGTGGAAAACAGTGTCAGTTCTTCAGAAAGTTGAGTATAAAATTAATGTATGACTCAGCAATCCCACTTCTAGATACGTATACAAAATTATTGAAAGCAGAGATTCAAACATATTTTCACACCACATTCAGAATGCCATTATTCACAATTGCCAAAAGGTGGAAGCAACCCAGTGTCCGTCAACATAATGGATAAACAAAATACAGTATTGTTGCATGAAAGGCGATGTGATATTTGTGGCTGCTTAACTTATAGGCTCAGATTCGTGGACAACACAGATTTCAGTGATATAAAAACAGAATTTATTAAGAAAGTAATAATTAAAAGATTATTAGAAATGAGACATAGTTACATTACCAGACAGGACAGTACCAACACCTGAAGATGAGTGCTGGGGAATCTTGGAGACAGCATTCAGGGTCTGACTCATAAATATCCACAGCATTGCATTCTCCCTCTCTCTCTCACCCTCTCTCTGATGAGATTCTCAAGTCTAACTGCATGGTAACTTTATACAATAGTGGTCAGATTCCAATTAGCTTATGTGACTGGACCCACGTGATCCTCTGGGAACTGGCTAGGGATTGAGAGGAGTTTTCTGGGATCTTGATAATTCTTTTTATCACAATACATCTCTTTCTGAGAGGATAGCCAGTTCTCCCAGCTAGAGTACACATTTCAACAATTTATTACCCAGGTCATGTAATGGCCACCTCAGTTAAGCATAACAAACTCTACAACAATTTATTACCAAAGTTACATAATGGCAACATTAGATGAGTATAACAAACTCTACAAATTTATTACTAAAGTCACATAATGGCCACATCAGTTGAGCAGAACAGACTCTACAAATTTAGTTTTCCCTTACAGCTATTTATGTACCATAGAATATTATTCAGCCATAAAAACAAATGAAGTTCTGAAACATGGAACAATATGGATGAACTTTGAATACAATATGTTAAGTGAAATAAGCCATGTCAGACAAATGTGTGATCTCATTGATATAAAATAATTAAAATAAGCAAATTCATAAAGTCAGAAACTAGAATTTATGCTACCTCTCCAGGGTGAGGATAGGGAAAGGGAAGCTAATACTTAATTGGCACAGAGTTTCTGTTTGGGGTGATGGAAAAGTTTGATATGGCTGGTGATGATGGTAGCACAACATTGTGAATATAATTAAACCACTGAATTATATATTTGAATGTGGTTAAAAGGGGGAAATTTTAGGTTATACAACATGTTACTAGAATAATATTTTTAAAAAACCATATATCTGTACATTATAAACAGTGAACCCTAATGTAAATTGTGGTCTATAGTTAATAGTGCAATTATAATACGGTTCCTCAGTTGTAACAAAGTTACCACAACAATGTAAAGTGTTAATAAGGGGGATAAATGTGTGTGTGAGGGAATATATGGAGCACTGTATTTTCTGCATGTTTTTTCTGTAAACCTATAATTTCTTTAATAAAAAAAATGGAATTATTGACCCTCACTGCACTGATGGATGCCCTTTGCCTTTCAGACCCCTTGGCTTGGTAACAAAAGTTTCCAGGCACTATTTGAGGAGGTATTTTAATGTTACTTCAGCCATAGAATCTACCTACTTGATCACAGAGGCTGCTGGGAAAGCAGGTGAGAAGAGCAAAAGAGACAAAGTGTATAAAATTTTTCAATGTCCAAGGATTCCCAGAGGAAGGAACAGAGGCAGGGAGCTGGGGACTGTGTTAGAGATTTATCTCTGGGCCCCGATCCAAATCTAGAGAAAGAAGAAGTAAATCAAACTCTTACCTAGAATCATGCATCCATCCTTCCCCTCATCCCCCATAAAAACTCAGCTCCACTCCATCAGTTATCCGTTGTCTTCTGGTCTTAATCTTATATACTAATAATGCCACTGAAGTGTTAATTGGTGATTAACCAATTAAAGTTTTATCTTTCCTGATAGCACCACTTGTTTTTGTTTTATTTCTTTTTTTCCCCAATGGTTTCAAAGATTTAAATCAATGGTTTCCAAATTTTGGTGGACATTAAAATCACCTGGAGGGCTTGTTTAACCCCTCTTGACCCAACCTCCCAAAAGTTTTGATTCATTAGATCTGAGGTTAAGCCTGAAAATGTGCCTTTCTAGCAAGTTTTCAGGTGATACTGATGATGCTGGTTTAATTTCCATACTTTTAAAACACTGCTTTAAGTAATGAGAACACTTCATGCTGTGGCAGAATGTGGTATGCAATTATTTTGAAGAAAAAATGTGATGTCAATTTGGAATTGGATATGATCAGTTAGTAAAACTATGTTATTCAAAAATATGAAATAATTGAAATAAAAACAGTGTTGTCAGACTGTTGGCATCCTGCTTGCTCTGTCAAACTATTGGTCAGAAGTAGAGAAACCATTACCAATCCCAAGGAAGAAGACTCACTGCACAGAGGTTAATATTTTTAAGACCATAACAAAACAGCAGCCCTTTGGGTTTATCCCACTTCATGCTTTGCAAGGTCTTGTCACTGTCCATGCTTTTCAGTTGTCAAGGTCACCAGCAAAAGCACAACTCACACAGCACTGAAAGAAAAATGTTTACTCATATAGAGAAGACAGAGCAAGGCCAGCTTCACTGGTTGTCATTGGTTCTCTATGGCCAGAGGGCCTCACTCTGCAGACTCCACAAGCTAATGGGAGATGTTTTATGTCCAGCTTGTGCCATAGCAGAGGAAACCCTGCTCTCTCTTGGCCAGGAACAGATATACCAGTGGGGTGAGCAGGGTATCATAAAATGGACAAACTTTTGTCCAGTGAATACATACACTCAGGACAAAAGGGAAAGGAATATGCTATAGCACTATCTGCTAGGGGGTTGTGTTTTACCTCAAGGAACTTTCAAAAAAAGAGTCAGCCAACATTCATCATCTATCCTAGAAACTAGACCAACATATCTGGTCCTGAGCACTGAATGTGTTTGTGAGTACCAGAGAAAAGCAGCAGGCTGTTCATGGACCATCCCCTACCACAAGTGAAATAAATGGTCTGGATAGAAGAATGAATGCAGCATGTTGAACAGGAAGATAGATCCAAAGAATTTCCCAGGACATCTTGCAAAACACAAGTATGAAAGAATAGATGAGTGATATGAAGGATTTTGAAGGTCAGGTGTCCTCATCTAATAGAAATTCTAGAAGGAAAGAGCAAACAACAGGAAGGAGAAGAAAACAGAAGCTAATTCCCTACAACTGCAGACAGATGAAAGTTAACAGGTCTAAGAGGCCACAAAAGGCCATCTTCTAAGTGATTATTGGAAAGCAGTGTTGGAAACAGATAACCTTGCAAGTGGCTCCAGTGTTTATTAAAAGTTGAAATGCACCAACTCTTCAGTGCAATCCCAACCTAGAGCAAATGTTACACATCACATAAATGAACATATGCAAAAAATTCTCAAATGCTCATTACATTGTTGTAATGAAAATGAAACATTGGAGATAATATAAAAGTCTAGCAGCAAGGGAATCTTTGAAATGATATGCAAAAGTTTAAAAGAAAAACAACAATCTCTGTGTTCAGAAGAAATAATGTTAACTAATCAAACTAAGTACAAAACAACATGTATAATTTATGTGAACAAAACTACTGATTTCTATATATGCTTTATTCTCTTAAAACTAGCAAGACCAACAATTAAAAACCTACACCAATAGCAACCACTTAGAAAAATGTCATGAAATGAAATAATCAGTTGATATGAACCTTTATAAAAAGAAATAAAACTTTAAAATGTCTCAGTAGATTTCTAAAAAGAATTATTAAGAACATATATGAATAAAATAAATTTTAAAGCACATAAGGGATATGAATAAAGGGAAACATACCACATTTCACTGTTACAATGTCAATTCTTTGTAAAATTATCTGTAAATTATAGGTCATTTCAATAAAGTCAACAAAAATCTCAGCAATCTTTCTTTAATAGAAGCAACTAGCTCATTCTAATGCTCATTTGGAAGATATACTGGACCAGAAGGGTCAGAAAATTTTCAGAAGATAAGTACCTATTGGGAGGACTTGCTCTAACAGATTCAAACATTCTGCAAAACTTCAGGTGGTATTGGGACACTAATAGACAAACATGGAAAGAGAGACAGAGCCCACAAACAGATCCAGAGCTATATACTGGTATTTCACAAGGTGGAATTTCACATCAATGGAAAAGATAGCTCTTCAGTAAATAGTGTTTGGACAATTGTTTCTCCATCTGGGAAAAAATAATAACATTTGTACCTCACACCATTCCCCAAAATAAGTTTCAATGCCTGAGACTTTTTTTCATATACATATGGTCCACACATGGTGCACAATCAATGGAACACAATATCATTACATAGTTGTGTATTCATCACCATGGTTATTTTTAGAACAATTGCATCACTCCACAAAAATAAATAAAGTAAAAGAGAAAAATCTCACACATCCCATACCACTTATCCCTCCCTCTCATTGACCACTAGTGTTTCAAACTACTCAATTTATTTTACCCCTTATTCCCCTATTATTTATTTATTTTTATCCATATTTTTTACTCATATGTCCATACCTTGAATAAGAGCAGCATCAGACACAAGGTTTTTGCAATCACACAGTTGCATTGTAAAAGTTAGATCATTATCCAATTGTCTTCAAGAATCAAGCCTATTGGAACACAGCTCAACAGTTTCACGTACTTCCCTCCAGCCCCTTCAATACACTAAACACACTAAATACAATAAACTAAAAAGGGATATCTATATGATGCATAAATATAACCTCCAGGATAATCTCTCAACCTTGTTTGAAATCTCACAGCCACTGAAAGTTTATTTTGTCTCATTTCTCTCTTTCCCTTTTGGCCAAGAAGACTTTCTCATTCCAATGATGCAGGGTCCCAGCTCATCCATGGCAGTCAGGTCCCATGTTGCCAGGAAGATTTACACCCCTGTGAGTAATGTCCCCCATAGGGGTGAGGGCAGTCAGTTCACCTTCCAAGTTGGCTTAGGGGGAGAGGCCACATCTGAGCAACAAAAGAGGTTCTCTGAAGGTGACTCTTAGGCATAATTATAAGTAGGCTTAGCCTATCCTTTGCAGGAATAAGTTTCATAGGGGCAAATCCCATGATGGAGCACTCAGCCTATTGATTTTGTTGTCCCCACTGCCTGTGAGAACATCAGGAATTCTCCAAATGTGGAAGATGAATATTTCCTCCTTTCTCCTCATTCCTCCAAGAGGACTTAGCAAATGCTTCTTTATTCACTGCCAAAATTAACTTGGAATATATCAGGGCATCACACTCATTTGGTCAAACCAATAAGGTCTCATGCCCTATTCAAGATTCCATGTACTTATAGTGATCAACTAAACTGACCATACAAGTTACATTAAGTAATGTGCTACCTCAAATATAAATTTTGCCCCAAATGAACATATCTCCCTTTGGTCTTACACAGAAATTGAAGTTTTTTGTTTTTGTTTTTACTTGAAATACAGCTTTATTCTGATTTTAAATGAAAAGGAATGGGAATGACAATAACAAACAAGACTTCACCACTGAATATTTGTGATGTGACTGTGGCAGTCTTATATTTGAAATTCAAAAAGGAAACAATTGTGTTCCAAAACAGCTAAATATGCAGGTCCAAAAAGTGAAGGTTTTTTTAAATTGTCACATTCACATTCACTTCAAAGCCCATTCATCTCCCTCAGCATCCTAAAGATTAAGCACATGTCCTGCTTATCTATGTAATAAAGTGGAAAGTTCTGTGCTGCTGACATCACGGAACAGTTGCCTATAAAACTAGGCTTCTGATGCTGAGCTCCAGCTTCATTTTCTCACAGGTCATCATCCTCATCTGGCAGAACTGTTGTCTGAGCAACCTTTAAGTCATGTTCATACTGTGCTGCCAAACATAGGTCCACGACAACCTCTGGTGGGGCAAGAACGGACATGGCAACAAACTCCAAATTAGAGTCACCAGTCAATTTTCTAGCAAGCCAAAAGAAGGGCTTTTCAAAGTGGTAGTTACCTTTGGCAGAAAAATGTCATAGTATTGAAGATTCTTCTTTTGGTAGAAGACAATGGATTTTGTCTTAACTTTCCTGGCCTTAATATCCACTTTGTTGCCACAGAACACAATGCATATGTTTTCACACACTCATAACAGATCTCTATGCCATTTAGGCACATTCTTGTAACTCTTGATGTTACAACAAACATTATAATGGCACATTGGGCTTAGATGTAATGGCCATCTCTCAGTTCACCAAATTTCTCCTGACTGATCCATCCCATATGTTGAATTTAAAAGATCCTCTGTTGGCATGGAAGACAAGGGGTGGACCTCAACACCCAAGGTGGCTACATACTTCTCAAATTCACTAGTCAAATGATGTTTTACAAATGTAGTTCTTCCAGTACTGCCATCATCTACTAATTGAATTTGGGATTCTCTTTACATAGCAATGGCAATAGTTCTTGGGTGGCCATCACAACAGTTCTTCTATCTCCCATCTGACTGAGAGAAGTTGAACTTTTAAAATATGGATGATATCATCCTTTGCCCTGTATTCTGATTTAACTTAGTCCTATCCAGATCAGCTTCATTTATATCTCTAGTTGAAGTCTGATTCCTTTTTCAATTTTTTAAACATGGGGTAATGCTGACTTTCATAGCTTAAGAGCTCTAACTCTGAGTCTCAGGTGTCACATAAATATCCAAAATTTCTGGAAATGACCAGTTTATTATATACAAACAGCTTGTATCTCAGAATTTAGAAATAACAGTTACAACTCCTGAATATATATGACTGCTGTAACAGCTTACAATCTAGGACATTACAATAGGCTTCAACTTGATAACCCATGCTCTTGACTTCAGATCACTAAGTTTTATTATAGTAAGTCCATATGAGTGAGACATGATAATATTTGTCTTTTTGTTCCTGACATTTCATTTAACATACAGTCCTTAAGGTTCATTCACCCAGTTGCATACCTCACAACTTCATTCCTCCTTGCAGCTGCTCAATAGTCCATTGTATGTATACATCACAGTTCGCCCTTTCTTCCATCAGTTGTTGTACCCTTAGGGCACCTTCATCCATTGTGAATAAGGAGCACTGCTGACATAAACTCCAGCGTGCAAACATCCATTGTGTCCCCACACTCCATTACTCCAGGTACATACTGAGCAATGGGGTTTCAGGATTGTATGGCAATCCCACCCCTAGCCTCCTGTGGAATCACCACACTGCCGCCCAAGAACCTTCAGTTCCTGAGTTTTAATTGTGGTGTTTTTACATAGGTATGATTGATGAAATCCATGCTCATGCGATTGAACTCAATCTCCAACACTCTTTCTTCCAAAGGTTTGGCTGCAAGACCTGACCCAAAGCTCCAACACCTTAATCACATAATTGGTCTTCTGGTTTGTGTCCCACCCCCAACTCTAAGACTATCTGTGTGGTTGGACCCAGTCTGTCATCTCCTTAGCAAAAACTATCAGGTATGGTGGTTGGTGGTGGTGATAGTGCTCCCAAGAATAATGAAAGATGCTCTTATGGGAAATTCCAAAGGTTTTAGAGGTCTCTCCCAGAACTGATACAAAGATGAGCCACACTCTTTATTCTACACATGTCTGACTCACAGAGAAATACCAATGAGAAAACAATAACTTGGGTGGTGAGGAAATACAGTTTCTTTGAGTACCACTAACTGAGGTTAATTTTTAGAACTTTTGAGCATCAACCACAAGCTGAGGAGGCCAAAGGCATGTCTTAATATCTCAGATATAGCCTTTATTTATCAACCTTCTGTCTTTGGATCCATCCAATCAACCTCTCTGGGATTTGTTTCATCATGAAGAAAATGATGAAACCCAGGGTTGCTGACTGCTAGGTTCACATAGGATGATACAGAGGATGTAACTAGCCTTTGTCTTGTCCTTGAAGTTCCAACCTTTCCACTGTTGATACCAGACAATATCTGTGGATTCTTTTACCCAGCATGCTCAATAACCAATTCCTGAGACACTAGGGCTTCAAAGAGAGAAAGAGTTTATTGCTATACATGTAGCAGGAGAACAGACAGCCTAATGGCCCAAACTCTGTCTCCCTGAACAAAGCACATTCAAGGTTTTTAAGGTTTCTAGCAAGGGGAGGTGAGGTCATTTCAGATGGTAAATTCAAACCCAACTAGAAAATAGTGTTAATGGTGAGTTCAAAGGTGAAAAGAAAACATTGTTAACATAAGTTGAAAGGAGCTACCTATCCTTCAATGGCAGAGTCTGGTGTTGCCAAATGGCAGAGCCTAGTGGAGCTGAAAAGAAAACATAGCATAGGTTAGCATAAGAAGGCAGAGCTACTTGTCTTTCTATGGCAGAGCCAATTTGATATAATTTACAAATGTAAGAGACTGAGGTTAGTTGATGACTATTTTCCTTAGTGCAGAGGCCTAGAAGAGAAAAACCAGAGAAGGGGTGTTACAGTTCTCATAGCCACTTGGGCACCAGGTAAAAGATAAAGGCTTTTTTTTTACAACCCCTCCAGATGTTCATTACAGCTTAATTATAATGTAGGGCTTTCTGTAATATTATGGTTTTGAGACCTTGTGTTGGAGGCAGCCATCTCATTTTCCTTGTTTTGGAAGGGTTATATTGTGAATGATTTCATTGTTTCCAACAGGAGGGGCTATCTGACTTAATCTACCATATCCAGGTGTTAACCACACCATGCCATCCCAGAGTTGCAAATGTCCTTCTTTTTCTCTAACAGTTAAATGCTCAGCCTTATTATCCAAATGTTTAGCATGCTGAACAGCCCCTTCCAGTCTCTTATCCCAGCTCAAGAAAAAGAAATGGAATGTCCTGGGGTTTCTAAATGGACTGGCCATCTTTTTGGATTAGCATTAGTTATATGCATGCTTTTTAGAGTTCTCTTTGGTTCTTGCATGCTTTTAATTATTTTTTTAGTTTTTTCCATTTGGCTCCCTGGAGGGGTGATATCCACCAGGGTAACCTAGAAACACCCGATACAGGTAATCAGGCTACAAACCCAGCAATCAGACTGATTCATAGAAGCTATATAGGAATGTTCCCACAGTAAGAAAACAGTGTTTGATAATATATCAGTTTCTTGGGTTATACTGCAGCATAGACATAAAATGAGTTGTGTCAAAAATATATATTATTATACAAACTTTTATCCTCAGATAGCACACACCATTATACAGCTTTATGATATATAATTGCACTAATATTTATTTATGTTAGGTCGGAAGAACAGGGAAGGTCACCGTGGCTCGAGCTGTGCAAAATGTGCCACCCCTTCCAGACATCACCTGACCCCCTTGCTTAAAAACCACCTTCATCAAGACCCAGGCATGGACTCATCACTCCCTACCTTGGGTTCTGTGAGTTCCACCCAGGAGTGCAGGAATAAACCCCCTCACTCTAAGGCTTCTTTGTCTGCCTTTTTTCTCTTTCACCTCCTAAACTTTTCATCTGGTGCCAGAAACCCAGGAGGAGAGTGCAGGTGCTTCCTGCCTGGCCAGAGACAACCCAGCCTCCTCTCTCCTCTTTCATCCACATATCCAGTGACAGGGGATCTCTTGGTCCCCTGCTACATCCACCACAGATTGGGTAAGTCCCTTCCCTCCTATCCCTGCTGTCAGGTCTCACCATTCCAAGAGAGCCTGTCCACAAATTACCCTCCAAAAATCATGAATTCACATCATGTTCTTTTCTGAGGACTGAGGTGAATGGGGATGCCCGCAAACCTCACACCCTTTCCTGGGACTCAAAAAGTCGTGGGGATGCCCTGCTTCTTGTTTCCTTCTCAATTTTCAGGTCCAGGACCTGAAAGGACCTCAAACCTGGGTGAGACGTCCCCTGGGGAGATGAGCCCCCACTTGTAAGAGCTCCAAGGACTCTCCCAGGGTGTTGGAATGCCGACACCCCCAGACCAGTCCTTTGAGACTCATCAGTATGGGCAACAAATTCATGAAAACCGAACCTTACACTCCTCTGGGTTGTCTCCTGACTAACCTATTTACACTGGATTTGGTTCCAGACATCCAGCCAAAATGCCTCATTTACTTTTATAATAAGGTTTGGCCCCAATATTCGATTGGACAATGATTCCTGTTGGCCTGAGGATGGGACTTTTGATTTTAATATCCTTACAGACCTCCACAACTTTTGCCGGAGGAATGACAAATGGGCCAAGATTACTTATGTCCAGGTTTTTTTTTTCCTTCTGCACTCCAGCCCCTCTCTCTGCACTTCCTGCTCTATGGCCCAGGTTCTTCTAGCCTAAGAGACCCCTAAGCCCTTGTCCCTGGATGAACAGCCCGATGAAGTATCCTCCTTTTCTGACCCCCTTGATTCCTCTTCCTTTAGATGACCAAGGCTTCCACCATATTTAGGGACACTATCCTCTTCTCCTCTACTCTACCTTCCTCTCCCTCCAGCAGCTCTCCAGCCACCAGCTTGTCATTCTCTTCCTCCTTCCACTCCAGTGGCTCTCCAACCACCACCTTGCCCTCTTCCCCCTTCACTGGCTCCTCTGCCACCGCCTGGTCCTTCAGTGTCCCCGACAACTTTGCCTTCCTCACCTATAAGCTCCCATATCTGCTCAAAGAGTGCTTTACTCTGCCCCCTCAGGGAAGTTGCAGGACCTGAAGGGTTAATTCAGGTACACACTCCCTTCTCCCTGGCTGATCTCTATCAGATTGAGAAATGGGTAGGCTCCTTCTCCAACAATCCAACTACCCATACTAAAGAATTCCAATATCTGGCTAATGCCTATGACCTTACCAGACATGATATTCATGTGATCTGCTCTTCTTCCCTAACTACAGATGAGATAGACCACATTTTAAAAATGTGGCCAGGGCTCATGCTAACCAGGTGCATATAACCAACCACACCATGCTGGGAAGGGCCGAGGAAGTACCAGATCAAGAGCCAGGGTGGGACTATCAGGTTGACACTCCAGTGGGGAAAAACAGACAGACTAGGTGAGACAAAATGCTTATGTGCCTCATAGCTGGCATGCAAAGGGCTTCCCATAAAGTCGTAAACTTTCATAAGCTGAGGGAGGTTACTCAGGGTCCTGAGGAAAATCCTGCCGCTTTTCTAAACCAGCTCACAGAAGCCCTCTCCCAATATACCCACCTAGACCCTGACTTGGAGGCTGGTAAAACCATCTTAGCCACACATTTTTATTCCAGTCAGCTCTGGATATAAGGCACAAACTTAGGAGAATTGAGGACGGTCCTCAGACCCCTATTTGTGACCTGGTAAACATGACCTTTAAAGTTTTTAATACTCGTGATGAGTTGGAGAGGGTGGAAAAGTAGTCCCAGGGTCACCAAAGGGCAGACCTACAAACCCAATCCCTGATTGCAGCCCTGCAGTCCACTTCAACTGACAAAAGGCCAGCTACGACTAATCTGCTGCCAGGAAAATGCTTCAAATGTGGCCTTGACGGACACTGGTCCCCAAGGGACCATGCCTTCTCTGTGGAAAAAAGGGACATTAGAAAAGTAACTGCCCCTCAGTGCCTGGCCATGGAGGGGCTGTCCTTCCAACCCCTGACCCACTGCTGGCAGTCCTGGGCCTGGCCACTGATGACTGACGACTGATGACACCCGGCCTCAGCGACTCTGAGCACCCTCATTGAGCCCAAGGTAACAATCAAGGTAGCAGGGAAGTTCACATCCTTTTTAGTGGACATGGGGGCTACCTTCTCCATCCTCCCTTCTTACTCAGGTCAACTCCTTCCTTCCCAGATCATGGTTATGGGCATAGATGGCCATCCTTCATGCCCTTTAACTACCGGAACCAGTTACATGTTTAATAGAAGGCTACCCCATTACATACTCTTTCTTAACAATGCCTTCTTGACCCAGCCCACTAATGGGGTGGGATCTTCTTACCAAGTTAGGGGCCTCACTTCACTGGATACAAAGACCTCAAACAAATTTACTATTACCCTTATGTGTGGCTTCCACCTCCACCCAGGGTTCCACCCTTCCCTCACCTCCCCTACCGCCTCACCTAGTGAACCCAGAGGTATGAGATACCTCAACTCCCCTAATAGCTTCCCATCATAAACTGGTTCTAATCCATCTTAAGGACCCCAGCACCCATGGGTGGCCTCCCTGCCTCTGAGCATTGGCTGCAGCCACTACCCTAACTTGTAAAGCTCTTAAACTTAGTCTAGGTAAGCCTCTCCAAGTCCTGTTGTCCCACTGTCTACAAGATCTCTTATCCCATAAATCTCTGTCTCCATGCTCAGTCCTTCCCACCTCTAGGAGTTTCACTTGCTCTTCTTGGAAAACTCGGATGTCACACTCTCTGTCTCACCTAACCTCAATCCTGCTACTCTTCTCCCTCACGGTCTCCTTTCAAACCCCTCTCCACAGCCCACTCACCTTTGCATCAAAATCATGAAAGAGCTTGCCTCCACATGCCAGAGCCTCTCAGATACACCACTGTCATAGGCAGACCTCACCCTCTTTATTGACAGCAGCTCAATGGTAAACCAATGGGAAAAGTGCAGGGCTTCATACGCTATAGTTTCTTCCACCAAAATACTTGAGGCTAAATGGCTCCCAGAGGGAACCACATCCCAAAAGGCTGAGCTAATTGCTTTCACCAGAGCCTTACACCTAGCCAAAAATAAATCTGCCAACATTTACACAGACTCCAAATATGCTTTTCTAGTTGCACACTGCCACTTGGCCATCTGAAGGGAGTGAGGGTTCCTTACCGCCAGGGGCTCACCTGTAATCAACGCTAAACTTATCCAACACCTAATTCAGGCACTTCAATTACCATCACAGGTGGCCATCATCCATTGCAAAGGACACCAAACAGATGGATACAAAGTCACCCGTGGAGGGCGGCTGCTGTGGCTCAGCAGGCAGAGCTCCGACCTGCCGTGCTGGAGGTCTGGAGTTCGATCCCTGGTGCCTCCTGCCCATATGCAAATTAAAAAAAAAAAAGTCACCCGTGGAAATAACTGGGCCACTGCTGTTGCACGGGAACTGACCAGAGAACCCTCACCTTTAAGCCCTCCAGCACCTATTCTTTTCTTTACTCTCCCCTCCCTTCAACCCACCTATTCTTCCAGGAAATGTGAAAACCTCCTTACACAAGGAGGCTCTACCTCACCAGAAGGCTGGATCTTCCTCGATAACAAGGTTGCTCTCCCAACCAAACAGGCCCTCAATATTCTTTCTCAGGTGGTCCAGCAGGCCTCATCTGCCTTGGGAATAGACTGGAAACTACATATTCCATACAGACCCTAATTCTCAGGTAAGGTGAAATGAGCTAACGGACTTATCAAGACACAGTTAACCAAATTAGCCATTGAACTATGACAGTCCTGGGTCAACCTCCTTCCTCTGGCCCTTGCCTGACTATGCATCACTCCATGGGCACCTACTTTCTTAAGTCCTTTTGAGCTCATATATGGCCACCTGTTCCTACTCAATCACCATCTGCCAGTGCAGCCTCCTTCCCTGGGCTCTTACTTCCCTTATCTCTCCCTAATCAGGCATTTGCTGCGGGAACACACTGATTGATTCCTGCCACAACCCAGGGAGGTTGATCCTGCCGAGCCTCCCCATGGTCTCCAGCCCGGAGATGAAATACTTCTTAAACAGCTCCAGCCTGGACCACTCCAACCACGGTGGACTGGCCCACACACAGTGATTCTCACCACTCCTACAGTGATCCCTGGGACACTAGATGGGTGACAGGGTTTCAAGGCAAACTATACTATGGTGGCTGGTCCCGGTACCCCTTAAGTACCCTTGAGATACATCGCGAGTATATCCTCGTTAATAATACTCATACCCAGGTGTTTATCAACATTTTATACAAGCAGAGCAGAGCCTCTCCAGCCACCTTGCCCAACTCTTTGCCCCAACAGCCCCTCTAACATGGATCCAAATCCTCCAACATATCTTATGACTCCTTAACCAAACACAAATACTTCCCAACGTAACCCACTGTTTCCTTTATGCTTCATTGGGAAGACCCCTATTGGCAGCTGTCCCTATAAATCATACCTACATACATAATCAAAACCCTGATTCCTGCCATACCACTCTGAAAAACATCCCCCTATGGGAACCAGAGCCCAACAACCTTCCATACCCCCTAAGGGTCTGCTACCTTACTCACACAACTGTGGGCCAAGCAGAGCTCCATGGAAAATGCCAAACTAACCTCACCATCCACAGCTCCACCCATGTCCCTAAAGGACAATATTTCTGGTGTAACAGGACTCTTATCAGGTGCCTCAACCTCACTACTCCAGGACCGTGCTTTCTGGTGACTGTAGTTCCTCAATTAACCCTCTACAGTGAATCTGAGCTAACTTGGCTGTTGCCCCCCTCCTCACTCCAAAAGGGCTGCCTTCCTTCCTATCCTGGTGGGTGTCAGCCTGACTGCCTCAGTCACAGCCTCAGCCACAGTGGGAGGGGCACTGGAACATGGCATTTTAACCTCTCAAAACTTCGAGACTAGACTACAGGTGGCCCTGAAATCAACCTCGGAATGCCTGTGTTCTCTGCAATGTCAACTTACCTCATTGGCCCAGGTGACCCTTCAAATCTGATGGGCCTTGGACCTGCTAACAGCTGAAAAAGGAGGTGCATATTCCTCCAAGAAGAATGTTGCTATTACGTCAATGAGTTGGGTCTAGTAGAACAAAATATTCAAACCCTGAACAAACTGAAAGAAGATCTCTACCATAGAAAACAGGGAACCAACTCCACCCTGACCTAGTTTTCTTCTCCCCGGCAACATGGCTCCTCCCACTACTAGGACCAGTTATCCTAATCTGTCTTTTATTTCTCCTAGCTCCCTGTCTCCTCAACTTCCTTCAAGGATGCATAAAGGAACTGTCATGGGTGGCAATCAACCAAATGCTCTTGCATCATTATCATCACCTACATTCCTCACCAGATTCCTATAGCCAACCTGTCCCCTCTCCTGACTATGAAGGTTCTGGCCTATAACCCCACACTGCCCCAATGCAGCAGGAAGTAGCCAGAAAGATCTCAGCACCCTATTATCACAAAAAGGCTGGAATGTTAGGTCGGGAGAATTGGGAAGGTCACCATGACTCAAGCTGTGCAAAATGTGCCACCCCTTCTGAACATCACCTGACCCCCTTGCTTAAAAAATGCCCGCATTAAGACCCAGGCATGGACTCACCACTCCCTACCTTGGGTACTGTGAGCTCTGCCTGGGAGCACAGGAATAAAACCTCTCACTCTAAGGTTTCTGTCTGCCTTTTCCCTCTTTTGCCTCCTAAACCTTTCAATTTATCTATTCTCCTGAAGATAAATTTTAAATCTTCTAGGTGTTCACATTGATATCTGCCTTTTGGAAATTGGCCAATTTCCTCTCCTTCTTCAGTATTTTCAGCCACCTGTTTTTCAATCCTGGTTCTGTGAAGGAGTCTAGGAGAGGTAAACTGGTTAGTGGGTGCTATTTATGGTGTATCCATGGTTTCACTCCCATCAACTTGACAGAGGAGTGAGTTGTTAATAAGACTTCATAGAGACCTTCCCATTCAGTTCCAACTGGTCTGTTGGATGTTGATATCTCCAGTTTTTAAAAAGAACTCAGTCCTCAGCTTTAAACTGATGTAAGGGAACAACTGTAGGAAAAAAGAGCTGACTTGAGGCATAGCAATGAATTACCTCTAATGTGACCCCTAGGGACTGAATGCCATTTCTTAGTTTCTAACTCTTGGACTTGTTCCATCCAAGTATACATACCACTTTGTTTGAGGACTGGTCTCCTGTGTACCTTTTCAAATGGCCTCAAAAGAAGCCTGCTTCTGGGTGCTACTGTTACCCACATCAGAGCAACTGATAATACCTTGTCCCATGAGAGATTAGTTTCTTGCCAAAGTTTTACCATCCTCTTCAGGGTATGATTCATCCTTTCCATTTTCCCAGTAGATTATGGTCTCCAAGATGCATGTAATTTCCACTGTATTTTTGGAGCTCCTGATAATTCCTGTGAAACTTTTGTTGTAAAAGCGCTCCCATTATCACTTTGTATTGAAAATGGAAGTCCAAACCATGAGATTAATTCATTCAGAAGTGCCTTAGTTATTTCTGAAGCTCCAACCATTCTGTAAATGTATCTACAAAAACAAGGAGGTACCAGTCATTTCCACTGGTCCCTGTCATAACAGTAAAGTCTACTTGCCAGTGCTCACCTGGTGTTGTGCCTCTGGCTTGCACTCCTTTTATAGAGGGCAGAGGCCCAGGCTCAGAGTTATTTCTAGAACAAGTTAAACAGTTTTGTGTTATTTTCTGAATGGTTCCTTGCATCTTAGGCCTTACAATATAAATTTTTTAGCCATTGATACATGGCATCTCTTCCACAATGAGTGCTTTGATGTAAATAAGTAAGAGCTCTTTTCATTAAGTGTTCAGGAATAAGAATTATTCCATCTTTATTATAAATCCATCCTTCCTCCATTTTCTTGTATGGAATGATTGATGGAGGATTAGCACCTATTTCTTCTAGGTTAAAACCATATTCCTTGGCTCCCAGCAAATCATGGGCTGAATATTGAGGAGAAAAGTTTTATATCTGGTACTAGCAGAAGTACCAAATGATGAGGATGGAGATTTTAATCTTGCTGCTGCTCTTGGTTCTAAATATGCTATTTGATTGCCTTGTATGTAGTCCAGTTCTCCTTTATGATGACTGTAACAATGCATTATGACCACTTCTTTAGGCAGCATCACTGCTCCTAATAATGCTAAGATCATGTGTGCATGTTTAATTTCCTTTTTCCCTGATGTTGAGTCCTCTTTTTCTTCCAGATATCTCCATGAGCATGAACTATATTAAAAGCATATTTAGAGTCAGTATGTATATTTATCTGCTGTCCCTTCCCTAGGTGTAGAGCTCTCATGAGTGCAATAAGCTCTGCCCATTGTGCAGACATACCTGGGGAAAGGGCCACACTTTCCAGTACCATTTGTAAAGTTACCACCACATAACCAGCTTTTTGATGTCCTCTCTCTATGAAGCAGCTTCCATCAGTGTACATTTCAATCTCTGGTTGCTCTAAAGGTTGATCAACCAAATCTGGTGGCTGGAATAGACTTCATCAATTATCTGTATACAGTTATGCACAGTTTCTCTTTCCCCACTTGGAAATAAGGTAGCTGGGTTTAAACTAGAAGACATTTTTAGAGTGATGTTAGGGTTATCTAGTAGAATGGCTTGATATTTACCTAACCACCCAGTGATGATCCAATATCCACCTTTTTCTTCTAACAACAACAGATGTAGTGTGGAATGTGCAGAGTGGTAGGTTGTTCTAACATAAAATTTTCAGCTTCTTTAAGAATATCATGGGTGTCTGCCACAGCCCTTAGGCAAACTGGCCATCCTTGAGTAGTATTATCTAATTGTTTAGAAAAATAGGCCACAAGACATTTGGTATTTCCTAGATTCTGAGTGAGCACTCCTAATCCAATTCTTTGCATTTCATGTATGGAAAGGTCAAAGTGTTTTCTTGGGTCTGGGAGGCCTAGGGCTGGTGCCATCAAAAGCTCCCTTTTTTATTTTCTGGAAGGCATTCTTACAATTCATTTTAAAGGCTCTTCCTCAAATCCTGTGATGGCTTTGTATAAAGACTTTGCTATGAGTCCAAAATTAGGTAACCAAATCCTACAGAAGACTGTCATCCCTAGGAATCTCTGAAACTGTCTTTTTGTGGCTCTACCACTCAGGCTAAAGCCTCTCTCCAATCTGGCAATAGACTTCTCTGTCCTCTCAGCAGATCAAAAACCCAAATATTTCATAGATTCTTGTGAAATTTGAGCCTATTTCTTTGAGACCTTGTAACCCTGGGCTGCTAAGAAATTTAGAGTTTGAATAGTGTTTTTGTCTGATGCTTCCTTAGTACAGCTTGCTATTAATATATCCTCTACATACTGTAATAATACTCCTTCATGTAAAAGTAAATCTTTTAGATCTCTGGCTAATGCACAAATATTGTGGGAGCATTTTAAAATCCTTGTAGAAGGACAGTAAAACAATATTGTTGCTTAAGTTTAGTGACTGGGTCCTCCCATTTGAAAGCAAAAAGTTCTTGTGATTCTGAATCAAGAGGTATGCAATAAAAGGCATCTTTCAAATCTAAGATGGTGAACCAACAGAGATCCTCAGATAATATACTAAGTAAGGTGTATGGATTTTGCACCACAAGCTGAATGTCTTCTACAATTTGATTCACAGTTCGGAGATCTTGCACAAAATGATACTTGTTTAGGGTGTCTGGCTTTCACACAGGCAACATTGCAGTATTATATGGAGATTGACAGGACCTTATTAATTGGTATTTCAGAAATGTCTCTATAAGTGGAGCAATTCTTTTTTGGACTCTAGCTTAAGTGGATACTGTTTAATGTTACACACAGTATCTGACTTCTGAAGTCTCATTCAAACCGTCTCTACTGTTTTTGCCCATCCAAGTTTTTCCAGAGCTCCAGTTTCCATGAACTCCAGTTTCACAGCTTTTAAGATTTCTTCTGGGATGGTCCTGGTCAGTTTTCTCTTTCAGTGTAAAGAAAAGCAGCCTGCAATGCATAGGCATGCCTTGGAGACACTTCTATTGAGAAACAATCCAGAGAAAAGGTTATCTGGGCATTTAACTTGGTTAGCAAGTCTCTTCCCAGCAAGGGAACTGGATATTCTGGTACATATAGAAAACTGTGCTTTAAACTTTTAGTCCCATTTAAACAGTCTAGAGGCTGCAAAAGGGGTTTATTTGCTTTCTTACTAGATACTCCAGCTATAGCAATTGATTGGTTGGAAATTGCATTCGTTTTTTTACTTAACACCAAGTACATGGCTCCTGTATCAACAAGAAAATTAATTGTTTTCCCACCTGTATTGTTACCTGAGGCTCTTTGTGGGTGTCACGGTCAGGTTCACTTGTCAACTTGGCCAAGTGGTGGTACCTGTTTGTCAGATTGGGCAAGTGCTGCCCTGTCTTTTGCTATGAGGACATTTCATAGAATTAAATCATGATCATATTGGCTACAACCACAGCTGATTCCATTTGTGATCAACCAAGGGGAGTGTCTTCTTTAATGAGTGATGCTTAATCTAATCACTGGAGGCCTTTTAAGGAGGATTCAGAAGAGACATGTTCTCTTCCTGCTTTGGCAGGTGAGCCTCTCCTGTGGAATTTGTCCAGACCATCTGTTGGAATCATCAGCTTCACACCCTGCCCTACAGAGTTTGAACTTTACATTCTCATGGTTATGTGAGACACTTTTATAAATTTTATATTTATGAATATTGCCTGTTGATTCTGTTTCTCCAGAGAACCCTAACTAATACAGTGGGAGATTGAAAGAAGTGATGTTTCTTCCAAAAGAACCCCTGAACCCCTTTATTTCAAGTCATTGTCAGTTGCACTATAATTTCATTGGGGCATCTGAAATGTCAGCTGTCTGGCTTCCCTTGGTTTCCTGGGGGCAGCAAAGGCAATCCCTCTTCCAGTGCCCCTCTTTCCTTCAGTACATGCATTGTTTGGCTCCTAATTCCTTAGGAGCTCCTCCCAACTCTTGGGAGTGTGTATGTGTGTATTGGGGGGGAAGAACTATGGTAATAGTCATTATCTCATCCTGGTTGTCCTTCATTTATTAGAGCCCTGAGAAGTGCCATTTGCTTCCTAAGGTATTGATCCTCCAGTATTGCTTGCTTTTGAAAATACCAATCTTCTTTAACTTGATCCCTGTTGTTATAAAACTTAAAAGTGATTTCAAACAATGTAGAGATAGGCAATCCTAGTCCATTTTTTATTTTCTGCAATTTCTTTCTTATATCAGGAAAGCTCTGACTAATAAAATTAATATTTAAGTTTCTGGCATTTTCTGGACTTTCTGGATCTATGTCTGTGTATTGCCAGTAAGTACTATGAATTCTTTCAAGAAAAGCTGAGGGACTCTCTTTTGACCCTTGTCTTTGTTCATTTATCTTCTGTTAATTTTTAGCTTTCAGGACCCCTTTTCACAGACCTGCAACAATACACTCTATAGTGTTCTAATTTAGCCTGATCCCCTGCTTCATTTGGATTCCATTCAGGGTCCTTCATAAGTATTGCTAAATTTGCTCCAGCATACACTGGGTTGCCAGGATTTTTTCCTTGTTTTCTATCAGCTTCCTGCTTTGCCTTTTCTATTACCACTTTCCATTCTTCTTCCATTAAATATCAAGATATTTAACAAGGCCTGAATGTCAACCCAATTTGGGTTAAAGGCTGCAGATACTGAAGTAACTAATCTCTCCATTTTTGGGGGGTCCTCTCTATAGAGTGGAGTGTTATTTTTCCAGTTATATAAATCTGATGTGGAGAATGAGGTATGCACATACACAAATCCTCTTGGGCCTCCCTGATCATCAACTCCAATCAGCACTTGTTAGAGGGGTAGAAGTTTTTGCAGTAGCTCTGCTGCTGATTTTAAGGAGAAGCCCTGGATAAATTGGGTACACTGCTGGGTATGGGAGGGGGAGACCACTCCTACCTCAAACTCTTTTCCCTCTGGCAGAGGGGGATATTTGAAAGAATGAGGAGGGGGTATGAGACTTTCCTCTTTTCTGAATCTCTCAGCTCCTTTGTTATAGGGTGGAGGTGGAGCAGATAAAGGAGTCAATAATGATTCTATTGAGTCCTCCAGGATCAAATCATGAAGGACATTTTTCTTTTCTCCATCAATTTTACATGTAAAACAGTACATCTTCTCATTAACATCAATTGCTGGGAGAGATAAATGAAGGATTGAATATACATCATCTCATCCCATTTCTGTTCCTTTTTGCAGAACAGTTCCAATTGCAATATGATGTTCTTATCTATAGACCCATTCTCAGGCTATCTTTCTCCCAATTCTAAATTATGTTGTGGCCAGACAGAGTTACAAAGGTGAATTAAGTTCTGCCTTTTCACAGCTCATATCTGAAATTTTTCCAGTTATTCAAAATGCAGCCCAGAGGGCTATGCTCAGGAATACCATTAAAGTTATAATTTCCTATTTTAAAAGACTTCCATAGTCAATAACCAGTTAAAACACTCAGATAGTATGAATATGGCAAAACACCACCTTATACACTTAACAACACTTGTTATATTTAAACAAAACACTGAATGCATCAACTGACAATTAAACAGAGATAAAATGCTTATCACACTAATTTAACAATTAACCAATACCCAGGTAGCATGCTGGCTAACACTTAAACAGGCCTACTTAACTTCATTAAACACCAGTTAATTGTTGAATTTGGTCAGGACATCAAACCCTGTATAGTATGATATCCAAAATTAGTAGGTGTAGAGGTTAGAGCAAAGGGATCATTCTGGAAGCATGACCTGGGCCTAGGTCCAAGGGGACTTGAAGCACCTACTTACTTCCCAATCCACATTTACCCTGGCAACCTACTCATCCAGTCAGACATTCAGACCTGGAATTGGAAACAGTTTCTCTCTTTGAAGCTTTTCAAAGTACCAAAAGTAGCTGGAGTGCAAGCAGAACAGGGAAATCCTGGTGGCCAAGCCTCTGGACTAAATTCAGTCCAGTGGCCAGAAAAGGCTCAATTACCTGGCTTACCTGCTCTGCCAGTATAGAAAGATTAATGGAGGAAATAATCACTGAAAATTTCCCATCTCTTATGAAAGATTAAATTACAGATCCAAGAAGCACAGTGCACCCCAAACAGAATAGCTCTGAATAGAAATACTGCAAAACACTTAATAATCAGATTGTCAAATATCAAAGACAAAAAGAGGATTCTGAAAGCAGCAATAGAAAAGTGATCCATCACATACAAGTGTAGCTCAATAAGACTATATGCAGATTTCTCAGCAGAAATCATTGAGGGAGATGGCAGCAGTATGATATATTCAAGATACTGAAAGAGAAAAACTGTCAGTCAAGAATTCTATATCCAGAAAAACTGTCCTTTCAAAAATGAGGGAGAGTTTAAAATATTTTTAGACAAACAGACACTGAAAGAGTTTGTGAACAAGAGATCTGCTCTACAAGAAATACTAAAGGGAGCACTATAGGCAGATAGGAAAAGATTGGAGATAGAGGTCTGGAGAGGAGTATAGAAATGAAGGCAATCAGTAAGGGTAAAAAGACAGAAAAAAGATACAATATATCAGAATAAACTCATGACACATGCAACAATGTGGATGAACCTTGAGGACATTATTTGGAGTGAAATTGGTGAAAAACAAAAGGACAAATACTATATGGCTTCACTAACATGAGCTAATATTAATGAGTAAACTGACAGTTAAAGTTGAGAAAACAGGTTATCAGGAGATAGGAAGAGGGTAGAAATTGGGCATTTGATGCTAAAAAGTATAGAATGTTCAACAGGATTGATTGTAAAGATCCAGAAATGGATAGCACAATACTATCTGATGGTAGCACAGTATTGTAACTACACTGACAAAACTGAATGTATATTTGAAAGAGGAAGGCTAGGGGCATGTGTGACACAAGAAGGAAAGATAGAAGATAAAGACTGGGACTTTATACATATAACTTAGCAAAACCTACAGTGGACAATGATGGTGATTATATGTACAAATATAAGGATGTTTTTTACATGAGGGAAAACAAATGAATGTAAACAGTGAAAGATGTTGAAAATAGGGTGGTATATGGAAAAACTACAATCAATGTAAACTAGGGTCTATAGTTGTCAGTCACATTGTAATATGCTTCCATTAAATGGAATTAATTTCCATTAACAAAAGTAATATACCAAAGCTAAATGTCAACAAGAGGGAGCTATAAGGGATGCATATGGGATTCTTGGTGGTGGTAGCTTTCCTTTTTTAAATTATTTGTTATTCATTTTTTTCCTCTTCTTCTTTCTCTCTGAAATAAATGTCCTCATTTAGATTGTGGTGGTGAGTGCATGACCATGTGATTATACTGGGAACCATTGATGGTTTCCTTAGGATTGATTGTATTGTGTGTGAATAAAACTGTTTAAAAATAAACAGAAAGAAGTGCTGGAGGAAACTTGGGAGGGAGATTTACCTATTTGCTGTTGGTAGGTGTTTGAGTTTGCTGGCTGCCAAATGCAATATACCAGAAACAGACTGGCTTTTAAAAAGAGGAATTTAATAAGTTGATAGTTTACAGTTCTAAGGCCAAGAACATGTCCCAACTAAAGCAAGTCTATAAAAATGTCCAAATTAAGGCACCAACAAGAGGTTACCTTCACTCAAGAAAGGCCAATGAAGTTCAGGGTTTCTCTCTCAACTGTAAAGGCACATGGAAAACATGTTGATGTCTTCTAGCTTCCTCTCCAGGCCTCTTGCTTCATGAAGCTCCCCCAGGGACATTCTCCTTCATCTCCAAATGTTGCTTGCTTGTGGACACTGTAGTTCTCATATTTCTGCTGCTCTTGTCATTCTCAAGCTTTCTCCAAAATACTTCCTCTCTTAAGGGATTCCAGTAAAGTAAAGACCCACATGGAATGGGTGGAGTCACATCTTCCTCTATTCAAAAGAAAATACCTACAATTGGGTGAGTCACATCTCCATGGAGATAACCTCATCAAGTTTCCAACTGATAGTACTGAATATGAATTCAAAGAAACAGTTGTTCCCACAAGATTGATTAGGATTAAAACATGGCTTCTCTAAGGTACAAAAACCCTTTCAAACTGGCACAGTAGAGAAATAGAATGGTGTAGTCCCTCTGGAGGGCCAGTGTGGTGATTCAACAGGAGGCTAAGTATAGGGTTATCATATGATCCTGCAACCCCATTATTAGGTCTATACTCGGAAGAACTGAAAGCAGGTGCACGAATGGACATTTGCACACTGGTGTTTATGGTGGAAGTATTCAGGATTTGTAAGGGATGGAAGTGACCTAAGAGCACATTGACTGATTAATAGAAGGGTGAACTGTGGTGCATACATACGATGGGATATTGAGTGGTTGCAAGAAGTAAGAAAGTTGTGAGACATGCTAATACGTGAATGAAACTTGAGGACAGTATGTTGATGAAATAAGCCAGAAACAAAAAGACAGATATTGTAATGCCTCACTAATATGCACTAACTATAATGTGAAAACTCTGAGAATTGAATTCAAGAGCATAGGTTATCAGGGGAAGGCTAGTGTAAAGGTTACTAGATTGTAAATTCTTACAGCAGTCACAGATCTATTCCCACATCTATGGTAACAGTTATTTCTAAATTCCAAGATGCTAAGCTCTTTGTGTATAACCTAGTAATAGCCTGGAACTTCAGGTATCTGTATGACACCTGAGACTCAGAGCTAGAGTTCTGCTGCTCTGAAAGTCAGTCAGCATTATCCAATATAGCAACTTTTCAAGTAGCTGAGAAGGAGATCAGATTTCAGTTAGAGATATGAATGAAATGGACTTGGTTAGGATTAAGGTAATTCACACTAAACAATAAAGGATGATATTGACTGTGTTTTAAAACTTCAACATCTGTGTGAGACTAAAGGTACAAAATTTATATTTTCTGTAGCACACTATCTAATTTCACTTGTATGGTCAGTTTATTTGAACACCATAATTACTTGGAACCCTGAATAGGGAGTGAGATCTTTTGGTTTGTACAGGTTAGTGTGATACACTGATACAACCCAGACTAACCTGGGAAGAAGTTAAAAAACAGTATTTGCAAAGTGCCCTTGAGGGACTGGGAAAAATGTGGAAATATTAAACTTCCCCACCTGAGGAAGACCTGATATGCTTGCAAGCTCTGGGGACTACAAATTTAATAGGCCAAGCCTCCAATCTTGAAGCTTGCCTTTATGAAATTTATTCCTGAAAAAGAGAAGCTAAGCCTACTTTTAATTGTGCATAAGAGTCACCCTCAGAGAACCTCTTTTGTTACTCAGATGTGGTCTCTCTCTCTTTAAGCCAACTCTACAAGTAAATTCACTGCACTCCCCCTTATGTGGTACATGACTCTCAGGTGTGTAAATCTCCCTGGCAATGTGTAACATGACTCCCAGGAATGAATCTGGCCCTGGCATCATAGTATTAAGAAAGCCTTCTTGGCCAAAAGGGGGAAGAGAAATGAAACAAAATAAAGTTTCAGTGGCTGAGAGATTTCAAGTAGAGTTGAGAGGTCATTCTGAAGTTTATTCTTATGCATTATATAGAAATCCCTCTTCAGTTTTTAGTGTATTGGAGTAGCTAGAGGGAAATACCTGAAACTGGTGAACTTTAATCCAGTAGCCTTGATTCTTGAAGATGGATAGATAACTATATAGTTTTTATGGTGTGATTGTGTATTTTAGTTTGTAAGCTGCCAGAACACAATATGCCAGAAATGGAATGGCTTTCAAAAAGGGAATTTAATAAATTAAAAGTTTACAGTCCTAAGGAAGTGAGAGTACCCACATATGGCACCAACAAGAGGTTACATTCACTCAAGAAAGGCCTATTTGGTCTGGACCACCTCTGTTGGCTGGGAAGTTACATGGCTGGCATATGCTTGTCCATTGCTCCTGGGCTCTGTTGCTTTTAATCCCTCTTCCTGTGGGTGTACCTCACTTTGCTTCTCTGAGCTGGCTTTCATCCCCTGGCTTTCCTTGGCTCTCTCCTGGTTCTGGCTTGCTTAACATATCATAGTGACATCTTCTGGGCTCCAAGCGTCTCCAAACATCCATGCGTCTGTTCTCCAAGTGTTGGCATCTGCATCAGCTCTGCTTCCTCCAAAATGTTTCCTCTTTTAAAGGACTCCAGTAAATGAATCAAGACCCACCTTGAAAGGGCAGAATCACATCTGCATGTAGTCAAAAGGTCACACCCAAAATTGGGTGTGCTACATCTCTGTGGACATATCTAATCAAAAGTTTCTGTCCTACAGTATTGAATTAGAATTAAAAGAAACAGCTGCCCTGACAAGAAAACATCAGGATTAAAGCATGGCTTTTCTGAGGTACATAATAGCTTCAAATCTACACACCATGTGACTATGAAAACTTTGTGACTGACAATTCTTTTAGCCAGTGTATAGACATGGTCTTGCAGGTTCTTATGTTTAAGGAGTTTATTGAGAAACCCTTATAGCCTTCAGGTCCCTACCTCTCCTTCTTTGCTCATCAGAATGGTCACCTTCCCCTGACTTGGCATGAAATTAGATTGTTAGTTCTTCTTGTGTAGCCTTTGAAGCACCAGCATTGGTATCTCCTGGAAAATTGTTACAAATGCAGATTCTCAGGCCCCCTATCAGCCCACTTGTGCAAGTTTAAAACTGTTGTGTACTCCAGAAAAGCCATATTCTTTAGTTTTAATTCAGTATTGCTGTGTGGGATCTTTTTTATTGTTTCCATGGAGATGTGACCCACCCAAATGTGGGTGGTACCTTTTGAATAGGTAGTTTCCATGGAGATGTATCCCCACTCATTCAAGGTGGGGTTTCCTACTGGAGCCATTTAAAAGGGAACCATTTTGGATAAAGCTTCTGCACCTACCAAGCCCACATAGCCAGACACCTTTGGAGATGCAGGAGGAAAACACCCCCAGGGAAGCCTTATGGAATGAGGAGGAATATCTAGCAGATATCACCATGTGCCTTCTAAGTTGAGAGAGGTGTCCAGAAGCCAAAGACCCCATCAGATGCCAGCCACATGCCTTCACAGCTGACAGGTGCTCCAGATGGCATTGGCCTTTCTTGAGTGAAGGTAACCTCTTGTTGGTGCCATAATTTGGATGTTTTCATGGCCTTAGAATTGTAAACTTGCAAGTTAATAAATTGCCTTTTTAAAAGTATTCTGTTTCTGGTATATTGCATTCCAGCAGCTTTAGCAGACTAAAATACCACTAAACCAGCCATATGTGTTTCACAAGCCCTCCAGGCAAGTCTGAGGTATACCAAAGTTTAAGACTCAGTAGTAGGTAATGTTTGAGTTCATGCTAATCTAACTGATGCTTACTTCTGTTCACTGCCTGGACTATTAAGCATCTGACTACTTGAGTTCTCAATCTCTTTGCCCCTCCTGGAGTTCTCTAGCCTCTCCTTCTCCTTTCACAGTCCTTGCACTAAAGGGCTTCTGTTTCTGGTGAGTTCTGTGCTAAAAATATCTGTTTGTAACAGTCTGGGTGGAGTGATGTGATAGTTTGAATCTCTTGTATATCCCAGAAAAGCCATGTCCTTAATCCCCATTCTGTCAATATTGCTGTGTGGGAGCTTTTTGATTATCCATGAAAATGTGACTCACCCAGTTGTGGGTGGTGACTTGACTAGATAGTTTCCATGGAGATGTGTCTCCACGCATTCAAGCTGGGGTTTGCTTACTGGAGCCCCCTGAGAGGGAGCCATTTTGGAAAAAGCTCAGGAGCCCATGCAGTCAGAGACCTTTGGAGATAAAGAAGGAAAACACCCCTGGAGAAGCTTCATAAAACAAGAAGCCTAGAGAGAAAACTAGCAGGTGTTGTCACATTTGCCATGTGATTCTCTAGTTGAGAGAGAAACCCTGAACATCATCAGCCTTCTTGAACCAAGGTATCTTTCCCTTTATGCCTTAGATTGGACATTTCTATAGCCTTGCTGTAATTTGGATATTTTTGCAGCATTAGAACATATAAACTTGCAACTTAATAAATTCCACCTTTTTGAAAGCCATTCTGTTTCTGGTATGTTGCATTCTGGCATCTTGCAAACTAGAACAGGTGGCTAGGCTGTGATTTACCATCCACTGCTTAAAGCAGTAGACACTTTTTAGAAGGACAGGGAGAAGCTGTGGTGATGTTCTGAAGTGCTTCTCATTAAATGGAGAGCCTGACCATCTCCATAATTGTTAATTTTTACTTCATCTCTTTGTAGACCTCACAATGTTAATGCATTCGTGTAAAAATCTCCACTGGGTAATGTATGCATATAAATGTTTATTTGAAAGTCCACATGTGTGGTTAAATTATCCATACTTGACATTCTTTTATCCATCCTCATAATCTATGGTGTCTAGCTCATTCCTTTACCTTATTTTCTGTCACTGTACCCATCTGTCTGAACATATATATTAAATATTTTTTAAAAAACACAAATATTGTTTCCTCTGAGTTTTTTCTCTCACCACCACCCTTCCCCCAACTCACACACATGAGAACACTGAGCCTTCTCCCCAGTTGGGGGTCAGTGTGGGACCAGCAGTTCTCAGGGCCTGCCATGAGGACCCAGCCTCTCCTAACAGTCCATCTTCTGTTCTAACCACTATGTGGTTGGCTTAGGCTGGGACAGTGGATTTTGCTGCCACATTGTGGCTTTGGTACCACAAAAGGCTCTAGGCTGTGGTCTCTTGATCAATCCACAGCCTTGTTCTGAACTCTTGGTGAGTAGATTTAGGTGCTGTGTCTTTCTGAGGACAGGATTGTGCTTATTTCCCCCATTTCCTCCTTGAGGGGCTGTGTTTTCACATGGTGTTTATTAACTCCCCATTTGTCCTCTTGCACTCAACATCTGGTGATATCACTTATATTGCCCTTCAGCTATGCATGGGATGGGAAAGTCTCCACACTTAACTTTTCTGTGCTTCTTGTCCAATGTCAACCTCTGGTATACCCTCCAGGGGTGTCTGTCACCTTCTTCCTTTCATCCCAAGTGAGATTCTGTGTAGCCACTTCCCAACTATCTTTCTGTAGTGTGACTTTATGCACATGCTCTTTCAGCCTCCTCAATTGACACTGCACCCCCTGGAGTATGACTGCTGCCTTACTCTCTTCTGTCCTATTTTTCTGTTAGATTTCTAACCTGAAGGTATTTTTCAGCTCCTCAATTTCTTCTTTTTTTTGGGGGGGGTGCATTTCTTTATACTGTATGTGGGTGTGTCTCTATTAGATGTTTGTGTGAGTCTTCTTTTCTAGTAGAATCTTTATTATGAATGGTCAATGTTAAAAATGTGAAACATGTAGAAGCCATTCTTGTAAAGTTATTTATGTATTCTAGATGTAGAGATGCAATATCTAGGTCACTGCTACATATGTGTAAAGATTTTCTTCCTGGGCTGTAGGATTTGGAGTTTGCTGTCTTTATCAAGAATCATAATAGTGAAATCATACTATATCTATCCTTTTTCTGACTTATTTCACTCCACATTATATCCTCTATGTTCATCCATGTTGTCATATGCTTCAGGACTTCATTTCATCTTACTGCTGCATAATAGTCTATCATGTGTATATGCCACATTTTGTTTATATACTCATTGGTTGATGGGCACTGGATTGGCTCCATTTTTTGGCAATTATGAACAGTTGCACTCTGAACATTGGTGTACAAATGTTTGTTCATGTCACTGCTTTCAGCTCTTTTGGGTATATACTGAATATCAGTATTGCTGAGTCATAGGACAAGTTGATATTTAATTTTCTAAGGAACTACCTGTCTTCCACAGTTGCTGTACTATTATAAATTCCAACCAGCAGTGAATAAGTGTTCCAATTTCTTTATAACCTCTCCAACATTTGTAGTTTCTTGTTTGTTTAATATCAACCATTCTTATAGGCAGCTATTACAATGATATCTCATTGTAGTTTTGATTTGCATTTCCTTTATAGCTAAAGAAGGTGAGCATCTCTTCATGTGCTTTTTAGTCATTTGTATTTGCTCTTCAGAAAAGTGTCTAACAATATCATTTGCCCATTTATAATGAAGTTGTTTTTTCTTTTGTTGTTAAGTTGTATAACTTCTTTATATGTACAAGATATAAAACCTTTATCTGATATAAAGTTACTAAATATTTACTCCCTTTGAGTTAGTTGGCTTTTCAACTTTTTTACAAACTCCTTTGAAATGTATAACCTGTTGATTTTGAGGAGTTCCAATTTATCTATTTTTTCTTTCATAATGTGTGCTTTGGGTTTAAAGCTCAAGGAGCTACCTCCTATTACAAGGTTTTGAAGATGTGTCCCTATATTTTCTTCTAGGAGTTTTATAGTACAGGCTGTTATATTTATGTTTTTATCCATTTTGAGTTAATTTTATATGGCATAAGATAGGGGTCTTTTTCATGCTTTTAGCTACGGTTATCCAGTTCTCCCAAGACCATTTATTGAAAGGACTGTTCTGTCCCAATTCAGTGAATCTGGGGGCCTTGTCAAAGATTATCTGACCATAGATTTAATGGTCTCTGCAATCTTGATTCAATTCCATTGGTCAATAATTCTATCTTTGTGCCAGTTCCATGCTGTTTTGACTACTGTGGCTTTATAGTAAGCTTTAAAGTTGGGGACTGTCAGTCTTCCCATTTCACTCTTCTTTTTTAGGATATCTTTAGCTACTCCAGGTTTCTTTCCCTTACAAATATATTTAATAGTTAGATTTTCCAAGTCTTCAAAATAGGTTGTTGGAATTTTGATTGGTATTGCTTTGAATCTGTGGGTGTATTTGGTAGAACTGACATCTTAGCAACATTTAACCTTCCTATTCAAGAGTATAGAATGTCTTTTCATCTATTTAGATATTCTTTAATCTCTTTTATTAATGTTTTATAGTTTTCTGTGCCTTTACATGCCTGGTTAAGTTTATTTCTAAATACTTTATTCTTTTAGTGGCTATTTGGAATGGAGCTTTCCTCTAATTGTCTCCTCAATTAGGTCTCTACTTGTATATAAAAGCATTACTGATTTCTGAACATTAATCTTGTATCCCACCATTTTGCAGAATTTGTTTATTAGCTCAAGTAACTTTGCTGTAGATTTCTCAATATTTTCCAAGTATAGTATCCTTTGTCATCTGCAAATAATGAATGTTTTACTCCTTCCTTTTCTATTTGGATCATTTTATTCCTTTCTCTTGCCTTATCTCTCTAGCTAGAACTTCTAATACAATGTTGAATAATAGTGTTGACAATGGATATCTTTGTCTCATTTCTAATCTTAGGGGGAATGCTTTCATCTCTCACCATAGAGAATGATGCTGCCTGTGGATTTTTCATATGTGCCCTTTATGATATTGAGGAAGTTTCCTTTGATTCCTACCTTTCAAAGTGTTTTTATCAGAAAAAGATGCTGAATGGACGGCTGCCGTGGCTCAGCAGGCAGAGCTCCAACCTGCCATACTGGAGGTCTGGAGTTCGATCCCTGGTGCCTCCTGCCCATATGCAAATTTAAAAAAAAAAAAAAAAGATGCTGAAGTTTGCTGAATGATTTCCAGCATCAAAATCATATGATTTTTCCCTTTCAATTTGTGCTGTATTAAATTAATTGAACCACCCTTGCATTCCTGGTATAAAAGTCACACATTCTTAATATAAATCCCCTTGGTCGTGTTATAGCTTTGGATTCAATTTGACAAAATTTTCTTGAGAATTTTTGCATTTATATTCATTAAGGAGATGTTTTTAATTTTCCTTTCTTATCCAGTTTTGGTATTAAAATGATGTTAGCCTCACAAAATGAGTAAGGTTGTATTACTGTTTCCTCAGGTTTTTTTGGAAGAGTTTGAGCAAAATTGGTGTTAGTGCTTTTTGAAATGTTTGATAAAATTCTCCTGTGAACCTCTCTGGCCCTGGTCTTTTCTTTGTAGGAAGATTTTTGATAACTAATTGAATCTCTTTGTTTGTAATTTGTTTGTTAAGATCTTCTATTTCTTCTTGAGTCATTGTTGGTAATTTGTATGTTTCTAGGAATTTGTCCATTTCACATAGTTGTCTAGTCTGTTAGCATATATTTGTTCATAATATCTTCTTGTGATTTTTATAATTTCTTCAAGATTTTTGGTAACAACCCCTGACTCCTTTCTGATTTTGTTTATTTGTGTCCTCTTTAATTCTTTCTTTGTTAGTGTAGTTAGAGGTCTATCAGTTTCATAAATTTTCTCAAACATTTAGTTTGTTGCCTTTTAGTTTTGTTGATTCTTTCCATTGTGTTTTTGTTCTCCAGTTGATTTACTTCTGCTTTAATCTTAGTTATTTTTCTGCTTCCATTGCTTTGGTGTTAGTTTGCTGTTCTTTCACTAGTCCTTCCAGTTGAGCAGTCAGGCCATTAATTTTTGTTCATTCTTGTTTTTAATATAGGCATTTAGGGCAACAAATTTCCCTCTCTGCACTGCCTTTGCAATATCACATAAGTTTGGATATGTTGTATTTTCATTTTCATTCATCTTCAGGTATATACCAATTTCTCTAACAATATCTTATTTGACACACTGATTGTTTAAGAGTGTATCATTTAATCTCCATATATTGTGAAAGTTCTGGTTCTTTGGTGATTATTAATTTCCAGCTGATTCCATGGTGATCATAAAAAAGTGCTTTGAATCATTTCAACCTTGTCAAATTTATAAACACCTATTTTGTGTCTCAGCATATGGCCTAGCTTAGAGAATGTTTCATGAACAATAGAGATGTATGTATATCCTGATATTTTGAGGTGTAGTAATCTACATATATCAGTTAGGTCTACTTCATTTATCACAGTATTTAAATCTATATCCTTGTTGATCCCCTGCTATCCATAGAAGACAGTGGTGTATTGAAGTCTCCCATTATTTTTGTTGAAACATCTATTGCTTGCTTCAGTTTTGCCAATGTTTGCCTCATGTACATTGGAGCTCCTTAATTTGGTTCATAAACATTTATGATTGTTTCTTCTTAAATAATTTTCCCTTTTATTAATATGTAGTGTCCTTCCTTGTCTCCTATGACATTTTTACTTTAAAGTCCTGTTTGTCTGATATTAGTATGGCTACCCTTGGTTTATTTTGGTTACAACTTTCATAAAACAGTTTTCCATCCTTTCACTTTCAAAGTATTTGTATCCTGGAGTCTAAGATAGTCTCCTGTAAGCAGCATAGAGATGGACCATATATGTTAACCCATTCTGTCAATCATGTCTTTTGATTGGTGAGTTTAATCCATTAATATTAAGCAATATTACTGTAAATGCAGTTCTTAAATCTACCATCATATCC
Organism: Myrmecophaga tridactyla; assembly: GCA_004026745.1. Taxonomy (NCBI): domain Eukaryota; kingdom Metazoa; phylum Chordata; class Mammalia; order Pilosa; family Myrmecophagidae; genus Myrmecophaga; species Myrmecophaga tridactyla. The sequence continues at coordinate 1,995 of PVIY010008374.1, read as the reverse complement.
TTTAGTTTTCTTTTAATGCTTTTTTCTGTTAAATATAACATGTATACAAAGAAACAAACAAATAAAAACAATGATTTTCAAAGTACACTTCAATAAGTAGATACAGAACAGATTTCAGTTTGTGTTGGGTGACCATTCTATTACTTCAGATTTTCTCTTCTAGCTGTCCAAAATACTGGAGGCTGGAAGAATATTTTTCTTTTTCTTTTTTTGTGAAAAATGACACATACTAAAAAGCAATAAATTTCAAAGCAACAGATTTCAGTGTTTGGTAAGGGTTACAATTCCAGAATTTTAGGTTTTTACTTCTAGTTGCTCTAAGCCACTGGAAACTAAAAGAAATATTAATCTAATGATTCAGCAATCATACTCATTTGTTAAACCCTATATTCTCTGTATAACTCCACAAAACACTTTTGATTTTTCTCCCACTCTTTAGGGGTATTTGGTCTATGCCCAGTGTAACTTTATCTTGTTGGAGGAGGGGTGTCAATAATATGGGATAGTGGAAGGGAAATTATTGATGTTCTGGGGAGGCTGGCCCCTCTGCCTCCAGACATAGTTGGTCCAGGGACCCATCTAGAGGTTGTAGGTTTCTGAAATGTTACCCTAGTGCATGGAACATTTGTAGAATCTTATATAACACTCTAAGTGTTCTTTAGGATTTCATAAGAGTGCCCTCCAGAGTAGCATCTCAACTCTATCTGAGCTCTCTCAGCCACTGATACCTTATTTGTTACATGTCTTTCCCCCCTTTTGGTCATAATGGTATTGTTGATACCATGGTGCTAGGGCCAGAATCATCCTTGGGAGTCATCTCTTATGCTGCCAGGGACACTATTACCTGAGACTCTTTCTTACATGGGAAGGCACAGGATGGTCTCTGCTGGTCTTCTCTCCAGGCTCCTGGGTTCCAACAACTCTCCCCAGGGTAACTTCTTTCTGCATCTCCAAAGGCCTGGGCTGAGCTGTGAGTACTGAGATGAGGAATGCTGAGCTGCTTAGGCTATGCTACATTGTGCTCTCTCATTTAAGCACCAGCCAAGAGCTATGCTCTTAAGCACAGCTATAGGTAAGCTAAGCTTCTCCTCTACATACATAAGCTTTCCAAAAGCAAGCCTCAGGATCTAGATTGGCCTGTTGATTTGGGTTTTCCTAGTGTTTGGCAACATATCAGGGGTTTCCTGGTGATAAACCAAGGGTTTCCATATTTTTTTCTCCCATCCCTCAAGGGGACTTTGCTAATGTATTTTGATTTTGCACTTAATACACTCTTGGATGTATCCAGGCATTACATTAAACTATATAGGCCCTCATTCTTATCCTGAGTTCCCTGTATTTAGATTGTTTAAGTGATCTATCCAGACAAGTTGAGTTAGATTATGTGCTAAGATTTAGGTTCTGGACAAAATAAACCTTTTCTTTGGTCTCAAAGAGTAGATAAGTTTCTAAAATTTAGACAATGTCTTTCTTACCCCTGTATTCAAAATTACCTTAATCCTGACCTGATCAGCTTCATTCTAACTCTGAATATCAGGTTGTACATTTATAAAACAGCCTCTCAAAATCCAGAAATCATAATTCCTCCTCCAGGCTAAATATGATTTTATAAGAGATTACAATCTAGGCCCCTATTTTCTTATAAGTATTTTCTAAATGAGACCATACTATATTTGTTCTTTTTTCTGGCTTATTTTGCCTCGGCAAATATCCCATATTTGTTTATTCACAATGTTGCATACTTCACCACTTCATTCTTTTTTTGTAACAGCACAAAATTTGATTATATGTTGTTTTAGTTTGCTAGCTGCCGGAATGCAATATACCAGAAATGGAATGGCTTTTAAAAGGGAGAATTTAATGAGTTGCTAGTTTACAGTTCTAAGGCCGAGAATTAAAACAAGTCTATAGAAAAGTCCAATCAAAGGCATCCAGGAAAAGATACCTTGGTTCAAGAAGGCCGATGAAGTTCAGGGTTTCTCTCTCAAGTGAGAA